>JACXGK010001495.1:20173-68695 GCA_016801125.1 Novumbra hubbsi | reverse complement strand
ACACCATCATAGGGTGAAGCGGATGTGGTGTCTACCATCTGCCCACACCATCATAGGGTGAAGCGGATGTGGTGTCTACCATCTGCCCACACCATCATAGGGTGAAGCGGATGTGGTGTCTACCATCTGCCCACACCATCATAGGGTGAAGCGGATGTGGTGTCTACCATCTGCCCACACCATCATAGGGTGAAGCGGACGATGTGGTGGCACTTAGTAGCGGTCTTCCTCAAGGCCACGGTGACCCAGGAACAAAGTGTGTGTTTGGGGCCACGCGGGAGCCTGGAGGCCCCCCCCCACCAACCCATTGTAGAGGTGTGGGCCTGTCACAATGTGACGTGGAATTAGGGTTTTGTGTACAGGTGACTGCAGAACAATACAATACACCCAGAATGTGTCAGATCATTGACGAGTCACACTGGGGACGTGGGATGCATTGTGCCCCCTAGCCTCCAAACCGTGGCCCACAATGCAGCAGCAAACCGGCCTAGCTCCACTGACAGCTGGGAGTGAGAGTGCCGGGAAGAAAAATGCTGAACTGAAAAAACATTACATGTGCGGAACCTGAATGGCTAACGTTTTAGCCCTGAGTAAAACCTGAGTGTCTCGGGCAAGTAGTAACTTATCCCGCTATACACTGAACGAATAACTGGCTAACGTCAGGTCGGTCAAGTTAGCAGGATAGCCAGCTGGTTTGGTTGGACTGTTCAACAGATACTGCACAAGCTGTTTCACCGGGCAGCTGAAGGCTATGGCATCACTGGTAGTAGCCAATTTAACCATTATGTTCCTATAAAATCCAGTGGGACAGAGTAGGATAGCAGCCTACCTTTCCTAGAAACAAAAAACTGTCAATGAAGCAAACAACTAAAACACAATAACACGCCACATTTGACACTCGGTTGGCTTGCGCCCCTGTTCCTCAGTAATCAGAACACAAAACAACGGTGGCCACTATTTTATTTGCATATATTTTCCAAAATAATTCATGGCATTGACATCTACATTTCTGTATAAAGGATATGACAAGAATTGTCCAGATGAAATCCTAAGAATTGTTACCTCAAGACAACTGTTGAATAACACTGACATTGTTGAGCCACATGCCTAGCTATACAGGCTAATAAGGACAAATGACTGACTGAACTAAACTTTCAGCGTCACGACACACATTTTTTCAACAGGCGTGCCCACACAGCCCCACCCCAACGTATCACCAGGAAGGCTGGTTGCCATCATCGGAGTTAACCTTTAGAACTTTTAGGAAAACTAATGTTGCCAAGAATCCCTTATCCGTGTGATTTGCCTTGTGAATCAAGAATCCCACTGTGTGAACATTGCATGGAAAAACAACATTCCCATCCCCTTGGGGATCAGTTCCAAACCTTCACAACAGAGTTCTGAAAGCTGTAGGTTCACAACATATGCTACATTTTTCTGTATCATAGGTATACAAGTGCCTGTGTGGGTCTCCATGGGCAAAAGTGAATCCGTTGGAGTACAGCTTCTCAAAACGACAACCCTCGTTAAAGTGGAATATCTACAAGTTGTTGACTTGCTTGAAGTAACATTTGGACCAGCTTTCTTTCCCATGAGTGTGAACCTTGGCTGCTTACGGTTGCTATGATTTCCCAACTAAAAGAGGCAAATAATATTAATAACTGTTGGCTTCATCCACCATGATGTTATTTGACAACGTCAACACTTACCTGCAGTTATACAACGTATCTGCTAGCTTCTGTTGGACCTGAATCATAACCTAATCCGCCCCCAATTCGCTTGAAGCTGGTTCTTTCCTTGTAACATCTTCAGCATCGTCTTCTGCCGCTCAACAACTTTACTAAAGACGTTTCTCAATGCCATGTATCATATACATTTTTATTACGTATGGCTTTATTTGCAGAGTGGCCGACACATCTACGTTCCATTTTTATGTTTTGTTACCCAAGCTAGCCATCTTCCACAACTACATAGTATTAAGGATATTAACAACAACAAACAATCATAACAGAATTCTTTTTTTTCCAATGATAAGACAAAGTTATTGTGGGCCCCTCTGATAAGTTACCATGGTGCTCGCTGGCTAATTAAAAACTTGCTGGATTTGATTTGGGTTGCATATCGTATTTGGTACTTTTCAGACCATGCCAGTCCCACAGCTTTTGCCATATCAGAGACCAACCAATTCCCCGGCTCTATCAACACTGCAATGGGACATCTGCATTTTCCCTAAACACATTTTGGGGCAAAAACAGCTGTCACCAGAGTAATAAAAGGCAAAAAACCTTATGAACATAACCCTTCACAGCGTAGTGTTCTCCCTCCAGCCAGTTAGTTAGATGCGAATAAAAGCGAACATCCCTCAAAACATGAACAGTGGTATCAAGGTCATTTTATGACCTTTCACTTGGCCTACAATTCTATAACCTGTGTGCAAGCATCATCAGCAAAGATTATCCCAATTCATTAAACCAGAGTTATTGTAAGTTTATTTTTGGCTTTCCAGTAGACTACAACTTATGTATTGACAAAACACGTTAAAAAATGTTTTGACATCACCACTAATCAATATTGCAAGACAAGACAACATTAAAGCCCCAAAGCATTAAGCCCCTAGCAGCAGTCTGACCATGTTTTAGTATAAGAAGGAAGTCAGTGTACAGCTGAGGTGGGAATGGTTTCAGCAATGTCCCTCAAAGCCATCTGGGCAAATACGTAGTAACCACAACCAATATGAGCAAGCTAAACCACAAGTTAACCACGCATTGGCCAATTGGCTTACGAAAGCACCACACAGGGTTTGAATGTGTTGCCATCAGGCATGATTCTCATATTATTCCTGGGTATGTGTTGCATCTTTTGATAAAAACCGATCTGAATAACTGTTGACAATACAGCTTCCGCTCTACAGAAAAATGAACTTCAAACCACAAAATAAATACCGTAACGTGGGTTTGGTGCACCATTACATCCCTATTTCAAACAGTTTCAGTAAATACTGAAACATAAGCAAATACTTAACTGAGGAAAACACATTAAATAATACATCAAGCACAAAAAAAAAAAATCTTCTTCTATATCTCAGATCATGTTCGCTGCCCTCCTCAGTTGATCTGAAACATGAGGCAGTGCAGTAACACTAAGAAATACCCTTCCATATGTTATGGAAACCAAAGACCTGGATAGAATTAAATTCACTAAATCTTTCTTCGGAAAGCCTCGGTTCCGGCACAGGCTACACATTGTGGCCATCTCCACTTGCAAGTAGTTTCTTTCAAAATACTTCATTGACTGAAGCCTCCCGGCGACACGGTTATTCGGGTTAATTGGGGCATCAGGGAAGCATAGTAGTAAAGAGGGTTGACCGCTCTTGAATTTGCTCTCAGTCGTTCTTAAAAGTAATACGCAAAATAGCAGAGCCCATCCCGTCCCAACTCGACAGGGCCGTCTTCAAAGTGATGTGTCAGCACTGAGAACTAGTGACATTTTCAAACCTAACCTTTTCAATAGTTAGAAACCCAACTGTCAAAACATCACACAGAATGTCCCCTTATGGAGTGGCCTAGACCTTAAACTTTCCGGTGGAAAAGCTGGGGGTTGAATGAACAAAAGCGATGAAAGCCATTGCTTCTGGTGCATTGAGAGGAGACAAGGTGGAATGAAATGGCTCCCCCCCCCGGGAAGATGACAAGCCCAGACATGAGGTCAAGCCCGGCAGGCCAGGAGCGTCCAGGTCTGACAAGTCAGAGAAAAGCAAGCGGCTTCTGATTCGCACTAGAATAGTTAAGACATAACAAGCCAAGCTCAGTGGGGAGAAGAGAGGCGCAACCGACAGCCATTCACTGAAACAGTCCAGGCTTAAGAGAAACGACTAGCCAGGCTCCAGGCGGACACAGCTGCACATTACTCAGTTCTGATATGAGGGGGGGAGACGCCAAACCCTGACGGTTTCCTCATGGGGTACAGCCATAGTCCTGTTAATAAACTCCTTCGTTGCCCTAATGTTGATATTGGGTCATGTAATAACCCTGCGGTTATCCCCTTTGACCCCCTTAACTGGTCTCCCCCTTCCAAGCTTTAGAGAACGTCATCCATGTTCTTAGTCAGGAACAGCTAGGAGCTTATGTTTTGTGAAACAAAAGAACTAGGCTAGGCGAAGCAGGCGGTGTTCTGTGTATGGCATGTTTTCGGTGCAATTCGGGTTTCAAGATATTGAAATACACTTAAAGGTGCATTAGGCCCTCATGCTGTGTTGCAGATATGGTCTAATGACACAATGCAAATTGCATCCAATAAACGTTCTACTCCAGCACTTAATCCCCAGCTTCAAACAGATGCGTTGACAAAATGACATTTTTTCAGAATGATTCAATTGCAAAAAAATATATTATTATTTATTAATTCAATAATTTAGGGGGTTTGTCCAAGCATACCAGCCATGTGGTAGGCTAGGTAAACACCTAGGGACTGACCTGAAACTAACCTTGTTGAAAGTAACCTGTCAGGGACACAAGGCATGTGTACAATTATACACAGTTATGTCAATGTCATCAGTGCATAAAGCTAAGATTCATAACTATATTTAGGCTAAACTAATACACTCAGGATCCGGTCCAGACGGAATAATTACTAAATGAAGAGGAAATGGAGAGTCTCAATTATGCTGTGATTTGAAGGGGCCTGGCCGTCTAAAGCGACCTGATTACCTAGGCTGTGGTCCCACTCAGCCCTCCATTTCCCCCAAACCTACCCCGGGTCGCTCCCCCACCCCCTCGAAACATGTAGCAACAAAGCGTTGATCAATATGGGTTTTTCTGTAAGGCAGAACGCACTAGACCTGTTATTGTTTCCAATTCGCATTGTAGTACTGTATGCGTTTACGGAACACACTCTCCAGCAATCAATCAGACCGACTTCTAATCAAGTTGTGAAAATCTCTTCCTCTCCCCGGTTTTCACAAAAATGCTCCTTGTCTACCAGCTAGTTCCATGACTGTCCGTGTTGCTTGTTACAAACATGATTGGTTGTTTTGCCCCCATGATAGACATGAAACCTTACATAAAAAATAAAAAAAAGAAAATCACCTCACTTCCGACGGCCTTATCTCTCTCATCACTGCAACGTTGTTGGTCAAGAAACATGCTTCATCGTGATGAGGGACAAGCCAAAAGTGGTTTTGTGTCGCACCAGACGCCCGAAGTTATAACTACAAAAAACAACACGAAATATAGTGATGCAGAATAAAACTAAACTCACCACGACTCCAGTTTGGTTTGGTACAATCCTTGATTTAGCTGCAGAATTGGGATTCCTTTCGTCCTTTTTCCACTTTCTCAACTCCGGCCCCTGTCTCAACACCCCAGGAACCAAGTGTGTGTGCGGGGTGGGGGGCCTGGGTGATACTACAAACGGTCTGGGACAAGACGAACAATTTCCAGGCAACAGATCGCAAGTCTGTTTACGTTAACGAGTGGCTAGAACGGTCCCATGAATTCTTCAATGTTGCCGAGGTTGCTCCTTACAAATGGGAGTCGCCGCGTCTTCCTCGAGGCATAGGGGACGTGAATCCCAGTTTATTCGCTGTATCCGGGCGACTCGGCCGCCTCTTCTAGTCCGCCATGTTGTGTGTCTGCACTAAGGAATGGGGAGCAGATAATTCCCAGACCAGGCCCCACCTCCCTTCGCTCCACAGTGCCACTGCGACATCCAGCGGAGAGTCTAAGACATCGTTACGAGGCGGAGTCCAGATCCATTAGCGCAGTGGTACCCCTAAGCGCTTTAGCGTTACCTGTTCGGGAACCACGCACTGCAGCAATGATCTCGGCATGCCTGTGTTATACGATTGCCGGACATGGTTATTAATTTCCCCTAGACCGGTCACAGAAAGCCATTTAGTTCACAACACGGCATACTTGTCGGTGTTCGGCAGCAAACCTTGTTTTTAGTGACAAGACCAGATTCGCACGACATTTTATTAGTTAAATCCAATGTGCTGCATTTAGATTTTTTAACATGCAGCTAACACTGTTCCTCAAAGCATGCACGTTAAGATTGCTAAGCGACACAACCAAAGAACACAACCCTGCTCCCCAAATGTCCACACAGCAGAAAAGTACTGTAGATGTAGCAATGTTTATTGCTGCTCATGAATAAACAATAATGCATACAACTTTAATAGAATAAAGGAACAAATATACCGATATAATATACATTTATCTTGTATGACTAAACAGGTTCCAGTCTTGTGGAATGTGTTGATGAATTAGAAAACTCACATTTTGGTACTGCTATGAACACTGAATGTGCACTCCTCATATTGATTATACAATAATGTAGCAGGTTCTTAATTTCATTGTAATTGTTTTATACATATTTCATGTACACCCCTGTGAATATAAGCCATCGAGCATGGTCTGGACACTTCAATATGTTACGTGGGTGTGTGAGAGGTCAATGCAGTAATGTTAGATGGGAGGTCAACAAATAAAGTGAGCGTGCTGACAAGCCGAAGGAAGGATAGCTCTCTTTAGCGTGTGTGTTTGTTTACGCCAGCATGAGAGGTTAGCTCAGACGGCTAGGTTGGCGATGACAGCTCTTGTGAACTCATCGCTTGTGGCATAGCCCCCCAGGTCTCCGGTTCGCACCTGTCACAAACAAAAGGACAGTGTGTTACATACACACTGCTTCCGCACAAACGCTTGGCATCTCCCACACAGGCAAAAACAATCCACAAATACTGTACATACAAAAACGAAAAGTGTGTCAGGGAGCAATTTTCACCACCAAACTCAGACACAATATAGGAACATCAAGTTATTTTAAAGGTTGTTTTAAAGCCACATAAGTCCACATCTGCTCAATAAAGTCATATAAAAACCAATTATTGTAATTAGTGATGGGTAAGGCTGTAATGGTAATTGTTATTTGTTGCACAAATAATTGCGATTAGCGATTTAATTGTTCATATTGTAAATTGTATGCCACGATTTTAGCAAATTAGGGAAATAGTTTCCGCCACATTCCCAGTGCAAAAACAGCGATTCACCTCCTTAAAAGTATTGGCCTCACCTCTTTCATTTAGCTAAACACCAACAGTTGCCCAGGGTGGTGCAGTCCAGTTCAGCTTTGGTTATTAAGCCTACCGCTTAATAAATGTGGTTAAGGATTGATCATAACAAAACCTCACCACAGAGCAATGACAATTACATTTGCTTGCGAATCGTGACGTTTCACCTCTCCGCTGCAGCAAATATGGGCTATTTTTTGAAATAGCTGTCCTCGCGTAGCAAACGTGTTTCAATGCTCCGTTAATTAATTTAGTTAAATAGGAAGATTTTATTTTTAAAGTAAATGGAATGGGACAACATATATTTATATCCATGCATTTTAATGCTCGTGTTCTAATTAGGAAATATGACTGGGAATTACAATAGTCTACAAAAATTATTTTATGTCTGAGTGTTTTTTTTTCTTTTGTGGACAAATGAGCGAGCATATCAACTATTAAATAATAATTTTGCGAAATTACATTACGGTGCATTAGTGCAAAACAATTCTTAACTAGGTTTAAACACACTGAAATTATGAGCTATACATCTAACTGCTGTAAACGGACATAATTCGCATAGTGTTTGTTCCCCTTAAGAGTTTGAACATGATTTTGTGCAAAAATATCGTTGTGAAATCATAAAAATAATTGAAATCTGCCTCAAATAATTAATAATTGCAACCGCCATAATATCTAGTACTTGTGGAAATGACAACTATATAGACCAAAGCCTGTTTTCATATTTTATTCTTGAATATTTGACCATAAAAAAAAAAAAACATCTACTGATATGACAAAGGTATATCAACCACTGAAACAGTTAGGGAACAGAGGTTTGTCAAGCTGTCTGAAAGATACTTTTTCAATAACACACTTCCATAGCAATAACCATTTTACAGTCATAATACCAAACTACTAAATGAAAATGGCCAATGCATTTGTAGTCCTAATGATAAACCTTGTTCACAAGCAGCAACCCTACACTTTGAGGTCCTCAAACCAAAAAACATTTTGTGCCGAGGTGGCTCAAAATGCATACAGCGTGAAAAAAAGTCAGTGGTATGGCATGTTCAAGTGGTTTTGTTGGCTTGCACTAAATCCGTTTGTTAATCTTGTCAAACCTCACAGAGACAGGACTCATTAGCCATTCACGATGGATCTCAAACAAACCGCTCCAAAGAGAGTGATCTCTATCAAGTTCATTGTGTGCTTTCCTTTTACCAGTGACAGTTGGAGTAAAAATTGACTGAAAGGTCCAAAGAAGCTAACCAACATCCCTGTTATGTAGCTTGTGAACCCCATCCTGCTAACGAAAAAGCATGACAACTTTATGAATGCAAACCTTGTCGTTTCTCTCTCAGGAATTACCTACTTTTCCTGCTGACTTAAGACAGAGGCGGGGATGTGCATTTGTGGTAAACGCTTTGGTAAACTTTGTGATGACTCCGTGGAAACCTTAAAAAAAGATATAATCTACAACATTCCTGATAGGAATGAGTACTTAAGGCGTACAGTCTGGTTTCATTATATCCTTAGTTCAGAAAACACATTTAAAATGTTTTACTGTGTACACCTATGTAAGCTCAGGGCTGTGAAAGGGGAGACACCCGATGTCCTTTCATAAGGTATCGAGATAAAGATGCCACTCATTTAGAAGTCGGTGAAATGTTTTTTGGGCACAGAACCATAGCAACAAATACGGCCAAACAAACCGGACGCAGCCCAACCAGTGACAATGGCGATACAAGCGGTGATCAGTTCAGAATTACAGAACATCAGCATGTCCGCAGCGAGAAGACAGAAGTAAAGAAGAGGCCGTGTCAGGGACAGTTTGGAAAGTAAAAAGGAACATCCACAGTGGAGACTGTGGGGAGGTGGTAGAGCAGAGCAGAGAAGAGTCCCAGCTGGTAAAACAGTGCAGCCGATAGCCAAGGCAGTGCCCCTGAACAGGCAGACAATGAGGGTAGCAGCTGGACAGTTTGACCAGAACAGAGAAAGCAGTGGCCAATCGCAGGTTTCTGAGAAGTGAAACAACGCCACGGACGATACGCGGGGCACACGCTAAGGGAAGGAGGTGATGGAATAACGCAGAAGGGGGTTCATTTAGAGGGCCAGGGGTCCAAACCGAGGCGATACGGCGAACCATGAATCAGGATTTGTGCGGTTATCCGTTCAGTTTAGGGTAAAGTTCAGGGTGGAGGGCTCTGGGAACCGTGAGTTCTTTAGTACGTGGGTCGGTGACGGAGGTTTCCCACTACAGCTTGAACAAAGTCCCCAGTGGTGCTGTAACCGCCCAGATCTCGCGTCCGCACCTGGGACACACACACACACACAGGGTGCAGGGGAAGAGGGGCAGGGAGGGGAAAGAGGCGAAGGGCACTTAAATACTATCGGACAGACCAACGTCACACAGAACTTGTTCCTCCACTCTGATAATCACACTGGATCACATCGTCTGAACCGCAGATGACCCGGCTCTGCCAGGAACCACGGGGTTAGTGGGGGTTGGCGCCGTGGTTGTTAGGGGCAATAACAACTAGACAGCCGATTGATCAGAAGGAGAAGGGAAAGTGGACCCACATACACACACACACAGACGCACACACACAGACCCATACACACACACCCAGACCCACACTATTGTGAAGGTATTCAACCATCTCCTCATGGATCCTGTAGATTATACAATTTTGTGGTAACCCTAACAGACATCTGATTCAGTATTTGGGGGCTTGATGCATAGCCGACCAGTCTAATTAGGCATGCCCCCTCAGGAACAGCACAAATACATGAAATGTTTGGAGGTCCCAGAGGAGAAAGGTGAAGTCCTTGATTGGTTGTGAGTGTTTACACACAGGCTCCCCAACACACAGTCCTTGATTGGTTGTGAGTGTTTACACACAGGCTCCCCGACACACAGTCCTTGATTGGTTGTGAGTGTTTACACACAGGCTCCCCGACACACAGTCCTTGATTGGTTGTGAGTGTTTACACACAGGCTTCCCAACACACAGTCCTTGATTGGTGTTGAGTGTTTACACACAGGCTCCCCGACACACAGTCCTTGATTGGTTGTGAGTGTTTACACACAGGCTCCCCGACACACAGTCCTTGATTGGTTGTGAGTGTTCACACACAGGCTCCCCAACATACAGTCCTTGATTGGTTGTGAGTGTTTAGGCACAGGCTCCCAGAACACACAAACACGTGCATGCAAATGAACCATTGGGACATAGCGGTGCTGATGAAGCCACACCCTTACCTTGCCCTGTTTGATGACCCTCCTGACAGCATCCGACACCATGTTGGAGTGATATTCAAGGCTGCAATCCAAAACAACAGTTAAAATTAACCCAGGCACACACACACACACACACACACACACACACACAGCCCACAGGCACACAGACCACAGGCACACAGACCACAGGCACACAGACCACAGGCACACCACCCGCCCACCCGCTTACTTCAGGTGATGGAGCATGTTAGCGGCGCTGAGCAGCATGGCCGTGGGGTTGGCGATATTCCGGCCCACAGCTTGGGCGAAGGGGTGACGTGCTCCCTGTTAATGGAGAGCGAACGTTGTCATTCCCGGCCAGGCGAACGCCACGGCCGTGGGACCGGCGGCACCGACAACACTCACCGTCTCGAACACGGCGTACTCGGCACTGTAACTCTCCCCGGGCACGACTCCCGCCCCACCGACCAGCCCAGCCGCCAGGTTGTCAATGATGTTGCCATAGAGGTTGGGCATCACCAGCACGTCGAATTGGTATGGGTTCTGGACCAGCTGCAGAGAGAGAAGCATTGAGTGTGCGAGTGCATGGCTGTGTGTGTGTGTGTGTGGACTGGCAGTACCTGCATGCAGCAGTTGTCTATGATGATGTTCTCGTATTTGATCTTGGGGTACAGCTCTGCCACCTCAGCACAGCATTGTAAGAACAGGCCGTCGGCCAGTTTCCTGCATACGAGGTGGATGGGGAAAGTGTGCAACCTTAAAACACTGCAAGCTACACGTCGCCGCACAACTCATCGGGCCGGCAATAAGTGTTGGCCGATTGTAGGCCACGCATTTCAGAGTATCAGCAGATTGATTTAAGGGGCTGATCGTCAGACATCTCTGGCGGCAGGACTCACATGATGTTGGCCTTGTGGACCGCCGTGACCTTGGTGCGACCCTTCTTTGTGGCATAGTCAAACGCAAACTTGGCGATGCGGCGAGATTTTTCCCTGGTGATGATCTTCAGACATTCGATCACTCCGGGCACACTCTAAGAGAAACGGGAAGTTCCATCTGTAAGGCTTGACAGTGGCTCTAACCATAGCGTTGAGTGCTTCTAATATATCTTTGGGACTATGTAGTTACACTCATGTGAAAGAGTACTCTTTTTTTTCTTTTATTTGAATACATTAAAGAATTCCTTAATGAACCAAATTCAACAAAAAGGTACTTTTAAACTATTATTGCAATTAAAATCAATAGAAACACAATGGCCTTAAACAGAAAATGTTAGTAAACCCGTACCATTACATAAAAATAACAAAATGTTTAATTAGGTTCCCCAGTGCAAATCATTGAAGTGTAACTTGAGAAGGTCCAGCCCTCCCGGTTTCAGAAAATTAAATCAAATGTATTTTGCAAAAAAGTATCACTGTCAGTGAGATATTTATCGACCGTCCAAAACAAAGCATGTGGCAAGATTTCAATGAGAACCGGTCAAGTGGTTTTAACCAGCCACAACACCCTCGGTCAAGTGGTTTTAACCAGCCACAACACCCTCGGTCAAGTGGTTTTAGCCAGCCACAACACCCTCGGTCAAGTGGTTTTAGCCAGCCACAACACCCTCGGTCAAGTGGTTTTAGCCAGCCACAACACTCTCGGTCAAGTGGTTTTAGCCAGCCACAACACCATCAGTCAAGTGGTTTTAACCAGCCACAACACCCTTGGTTACTGTGGCTGAACTGGAGAGCAGCCAAGCAAAAACCAGGGCACCCATTGGTCGCTTGGCCACGCGTGGCGCTCTACCTCGTGCTCCAGAGAGCTGTACTCTCCCTCCGTCTGCTCTCGGATGATGACCAGGTCCAGGTTGTTGTGGCGCGTGCTGTAGCCAGGCAGGCTGTTCACATGGACCACATTGGCGAACAGGTCCAGCCGACGCCTGCGAGGATCAGAGAGAGTCCCAAATACAAAACGGTGTTGGGGTTCAGCACATTAGAGTTACAATTGCCCCCCATTGTATTGAGTTCATACTGGCTTTTTCCACGAAAGGTTTTGTAGTGGGACCATATGTGCTACGGTCTCACCGTATTTTCATCTCAAATGATGCAAGTTCCCCCTTGAACTCCATTGGAGTGTTGATCTTTCCTGCACACAGAAATAAAAAATGATCTCACCCAGAACAAGAGTTTGGAACAGATATTATTTCCCCTTATTTTTGTAAAGAACCAACCCAGTCATTATAATCTTTTTTAGAAACCAATTAAAACCCAAAAGCAACTCGACACTGTAGTTCTTTTTAGCAGACGTCTATTCCGGACCTACTAAACGGTTACGAAAGAAATAGCGGTTTGGTTCAGGAACACTAAAAAGAACCATCATTCCTTTTTTCCAACGGTGATGACAGGACAAGGAAGTTAGTGACCTTTCATGGCCACCCTGTTGGTCTTCATAGAAGTCAACACGTCCTCCAGCTTCTCGTCGCTGTCCATGTGCTGCACCTCACTCAGGTGGAACTCCTCGAATTCCACTGGGACGTCACCTGCCTGGAGGAGCACGGGGGAGCAATGTAATAAGGACCGAACACCAATAAAAGGTCCAAGCAGGGTAAAGTGCCACAGTCAGGATTTACAATTGTAACTGGTGTTGAGGAAGGGATTTTTATTGTAATAACAGCCATGATCTATAGTAAAGATTATTTTCAAATCCTGAATTTTTAACACAGAGGAACATAAAAATGTTGTCGCACCGTCTGAAATTCATGTGCAAGTGACAAATCACAGATCTGGTCATCAACGTCGCGTTGTCTTGCGGTCTTTCAACTGTAGTCAAACACTGGTATAGACATGCGTTTGCCCCCGCCAGTTTATTACACAATGCAAGAATCGAACGAGCACAATGCAGCCTGTCGCGCCAGCCATAGCGGATTCCAGTCCTACACAGCCTGAACGGGGGGTCACGACCATGGAGCATGGTGAGGGTGAAGGACACGTAACTGGACACCTTCGAGCCTCATCTCCACAGAGGGGCCCGACGTCCACCACCGCGAACCCGCAGACACACGACCATCCCCGGACAGTGTCAAGATAGGGGAGGTGCCATACTGTACCCTGAACACCTCCTTGACGGCCGTCATGAGCTCGGGCCCCACTCCATCCCCGGGCACCATGGTGACCCTGAAGGTGGCGTCAGCGCGGGCCGGCGGAGCCTCCTGCCCACAGAGGCCGTTGGTCATGCTGAGAGGACGGGACGCCAGCAGCTGCCAGCGGGGGCAAGTGCCCGTCAGGCCCTAGGTTGGGGACACAACCCACATTTAGCGTGACCTTAGAAGCAATGCACATTAGGAAATAAACTGGTAATTCTTATGGCGTTCGAATGTCTCAAATATTACTATTAGAAACAGTGTTAATAGAACTTGGGGACAATTTCAGAAGCTTATGCCAGAGTGCCTAGCGGGCCAGGAT
Source organism: Novumbra hubbsi (assembly GCA_016801125.1). Classification (NCBI taxonomy): domain Eukaryota; kingdom Metazoa; phylum Chordata; class Actinopteri; order Esociformes; family Umbridae; genus Novumbra; species Novumbra hubbsi. The sequence continues at coordinate 54,963 of JACXGK010001495.1, read as the reverse complement.
CCAGCCGCCAATTGATGAAACTGGAGCGGAAAACAGCTGATGTCTACTATCAGACGTTAACATGAATACGTTTGACTGAAGTACAACAGTCGAAGCAAGAGTTGAATCCCGATAACCATAGCGAAATGCAATTGATAGGTCAACTTTGTAACGTAAACGACATTCACTTAATTACCTGATATACATTGTCAACGTTTGCCGAGTATTATTTCATATTACAGATTGACAAGAGCCCCACTGCTACTGTAGCAAGTTCCAGCTATCATATTTTCGCCCCCGTGGCATTGATGATAGGTGAAACCATAGTAAGCAGTCTCTAACAAAACAATACAGCAGTTGTCATAAAGGTCTTACACCAAACACTGTCCACAGTTTTAATTCGGTACACATTATATACCGACTCACCTTGGCCAATGTTACAAGGCTCCCTCTCAAGGCGGCAGCCATCGTGATGAAAAAAAAACAACGAGAATGTGTAGGCAAAATGAACTTTGACAGCGAGAAACTACATACAAGAGATGATAGCTAAATGAACCAAGACATACCGCTCCACATTCTTTATCCGGGTTGGGCTACAGATAACAAAATCCTTGGAGAAGAGGATTTTGATTGGAAAATAAATAAACCAGCAAGATCAATGCTCTGGAGAGTATCCCTTGCGTGCGGCGTACTCTCCAGAGCATTCATCTCGCTTGTTTATTTATTTACCAATCAAAATCCTCTTTTCTAATCAAAGTCCTCTTCCGTTTGTTAAACCTATTTGGCCCACTCCGGCTAGATTGAGGGCTGGTCTATGAGTGGGGTGTCTTGGTTCCTTTATTGTCTCTGCTAAATACCTTTAAAACGACGGGCAGACGACCCCTAACGGATAGGAGTTGCTTTTCGGTTAAATAAGCAGTTGTTCTAGGCGCCGGTTTTTTTAGGGAACCTCACTTGTAAGAATTATAATTAATGATTTTTCGATCAAGAACAAAACCATCCTATATGATTTAGTGTCTATTTTGCCTTTACAATGATTCTTCATTGTTCATTGTTCATTATTTATTTCACATTTATTTAACCAGTTAATCTAATCGAGAATCAGTTCAGGTTTACAGTGATCAGTAGTCTGATGTTAAATCAATAAGTGGTGATGAAAGCATTTGAGAGTCTTTTGTAATTTACTAGCAACCAATCCTTTAGGTCTTCACATACACGATATGTACTTGAAACTTCTCATAGAGAATAACAACTGTTCTAACTCATTAATAGGTCCTTGGCAAGGCCCTTTTGTTAGTTAATGCTTTCAGGGGGCCAACAGCCACCAGCAGGCCGCACCCTGCATACTAGATCGCCTATATATTTGCCTACAAATTTGCAGGTAAGGCCTTGTATGCTGTTGTTGTTACAGTCTTGAGCGCATTAAGCTAGCGGCTATGATACCTGAAAGCACAGGGCCAGTGCCGGCCCTAGCCTTTTGGGGTACAATAGCAACATTTTCTTTGGGGGCCCCCATTCTTCTAGTGGTCGGGTGCTCACTAGCAGTCTGGGGCCCCCTGGTAGTGCCGGCCCTACACAATGCAAATGTGTTCTTTGAAACCCTGTAAAACCCATGCTGATGTGTTTACGAATTTTATTGTGTGGGACCAGTTGATGGTTCTAAGGAAGGGTGTTTTCTTTACTTTATACAAATATTAGATTATTCAAGCCTTATCGTGATTTTTTTATTAAGAAATTCTGAATTTCCGATTTGAATTCATTTCATGGTAGAAATTTGCTATTTAAATATTCTAGTATATTATTTTAGTAAATGTTTAGTAATATTATAATTGAATGTGCAAGGGATTCCCGATCCCCACAACCAGAGCTGATGCTTGCATACTTGTGAGAAGATCTTAAGTAGCTATATTTACCTATTGGTCATCAAACAGACATTTACTTCTAGGACGTGTTTCTATTTACCTTGTTGGGTACCTGCTTAAAATGCTACTAGACTATTCAGGCATAGTGTACGTCATTTCCTAATAGGCAAGCGAGCGCAAGTCTAGTGGGCGACAGCTGTTAGCGTCGAAGCCGAGTTTACTATATATGGGCAAAGCCAAGCATACCGAGAGTGGCGTTCGCTTCCGTGTTTGGACGATTAGGCAGAGTCTAGACCAGCCGGGGGATCAGGCAGGTTTGGCGTTTCATTCATTTGGAGGAAATAACACAAAAGCAGCAAACATGTCCTATGAATTGAGTAAGTCGTTTATTTGGCATTTTATTTTCAAAGAATATACAATAAAGGTGGACCTTTAATCGATTCCTCCGTGCAAATGAATTGCTTCACTTTGCAGAGGGAAGCAGCTACATTGCTAACTAGCTACCTACGTGTGTAAGCACTAACCTCGCCCATTCTGCATTTTAAATCACTTTTCTTGTCTTGGAAGTACGGCGCACCCGTAACGACATATTTTTACAATTTTCAAAATTAAAAGACGCTTTCCCTTTTAAGCGATTGAGTTTGATATGGGTCCACCTTTTTTGTTTCGTTAACTGGCCATATTTGCTAGCAAGCTACAAGCAAAATCTAAATGTTTTTACGGAAATATGCAACGCCTTGTTATGACATGTCACAGAATGCGGGTGGTTGTGCGCGCGTTTTGCTGTAGTGTGTATTACAGGTGCGTGTGATAACAAAGACGTAGAGATCGACCTATTTAGTTATTTTTCGTGTGACAAGTGTCTACTTACAAGTACCAAGGCTGCTATTACAATTGGCCCGTTTGGTTTTTTTTCGTTCAGTATTTGTGTTAAAATACTGTTGTATCTGTTTTGACAGTCATTGCGGTGTTCTTAACAAACCAAATGGGCCAATGTATAGACATTGCCTATAACCATTTGACAACAATAACACTTTTCCTTGTTTACACAGAGCATGTGTTTGCCAGTCTGCCACAGATGGAGCGAGGGGTCGCCAAAGTACTTGGTGGGGACCCCAAAGGCAACAACTTCCTCTACACCAACGGAAAAAGTGTCATCATCAGAAACATTGATGTAATTACATTGTAACAAAACTTAGCACCGGACACCATGTCGAAAGCTATAACGACTCCTGCCTGTATGGTCAAATCTCTAGTGGACCAACTAGAACATGCATGGTATCTTAATTGAAGTGCCTGTCACAATTAAAGGATTTAGCTTTTGAGTTTCCAAGATTTGTTTTAATGTAGGCTATATAACCTTTCCCAATATAATATGCTGTGCACATTTACAGTTCTCCTAGAGGGCTGTTTTGCAGAACTAGGGCTGTGTCACAGTTGTGCCTTTATCTTGCCAGAACCCTGCCATCGCTGACATCTACACAGAGCATCCTCACCAAGTAATCGTGGCCAAGTACGCTCCCAGTGGATTCTACATAGCTTCTGGAGGTAGCTATGATTAATCAAGCGGCATGCTTCAAAGGGGAAATGAGACGTGACAGCCGGCAGTTTAAATGTGCTTACTTTTCGGTGGTCAATATTTTTTGCACAGCTTGTGAGATGCTGAATACTGGTGTATTTTGGAGTCTATTCAGGCATCATGTGGTGTTTACAGAGAACGCTATATTTTTAAAACGCAAAATTGGTGGGGGTGATTTTCACCGCAGTGACGACAAATCTAAAATGTAATGTTTCTTGCAGATGTGTCCGGTAAGATCCGTATCTGGGACACCACCCAGAAAGAGCACCTGCTGAAGTACGAGTACCAGCCTTTCGGGGGGAAAATCAAGGACATCGCCTGGACTGAGGACAGCAAAAGGATTGCGTGTGTAGGCGAGGGCCGTGAGAAGTGAGTCTCTAGATCGTGAGCAGGGCCGGGAGCATTTCTCTTTCGTGACTCTCTGAGGTCCCGCTAAAAGTGTAGCATTTGCACTTATTTGTGTGCAAGCTTTTTCTTCTCGGTCTGTAATACAATTTCCAAATGTGTTCAGACGTCACTATTAAGTGAATTCGGTTGGTGTGAGACAGGAACGGTTTCATAACTGAGTCATTTAATGGGAACGTTCAGGTGATACTGCGTCTTTATGGTTTTGTCAATTTGTGTTCTTCTGTATGAGATTGCATGTTCATAATTTTCTGACCCCGCTCTTAAAGTGAGCATTCTAGTATCTGACATTAATATGCAAGTTGAACTTGACAATCATATCTTGAAATCATTAATATTAGATACATTTTAGGACATGTCTAGAACCAACAATGCAAGTTTCAGACAGCATGGTGCAAATTAACTGAACCAAAGTGCATTGATTTGATTCTGCAAGATTAGTGTCAAGAAGTTCAATTAAAATGCAGGTTTTGTTTTATTTCGCCGCCATTGTTTTACATTTCTCTTGTTTTTTTAGTTTTTTTACACCAGTGCTTTTGTGAATGACTTTGCATGTGATTTGTGAAGGATTTACACGAGGCTGCAGAGATTGGTGAATCCCTGCCCGTTTTGCATCGCGTGTCCAGTCCCGATTGGTGAATGTGTTTTGATATTTTGGTCCTCCTCCACAGGTTTGGCGCTGTGTTCCTGTGGGACACCGGCTCCTCGGTGGGGGAGGTATCGGGCCACTCCAAGATCATCAACAGCGTGGACATCAAGCAGACCCGCCCCTACCGCCTCATCACTGGCAGTGACGACAACTGTGCCGCTTTCTGCGAGGGACCTCCTTTCAAGTTCAAGTTCTCAATCACAGTGAGTGTTTGAGGTTGCCGGACGTGAATATTGGGACTGGGTTCCGGATGTTGGCGGTTGTCTCACTTGGTGCCCTTTAGGCTGGGTTATTCCTTTTGGTGAACAACTGTTTTGCAGCTTGGCGGGTGCGTTGAAAACATACATGCTGAACCTTATTTTGAGCAGATGCCTGAAGTTGTTACTGCAACTTACTCCAAACATGTGAAGGGTTACAAACCGACACGTTTTGTAATTCAACATTAAGAATTGTTTGATTTGATTGAGCTGTTTAGTGCGACGCAACTGTTGGATGTCTTTTTGCTCGTTGGATGAAGTCTGCTTATGTCACCCGAACATTAAAAGGAATGGCGTTCTGTATGTCTACATACTAAACCAACTTTGGCTGCAGAACAGTAAGGGAACCTTTTAAAGATGTCTCTGTGAGGCAGTTGTGGATTTTTAGGGCTACAATATTCAGGAGGTGCACCGAGAACTAAAGATGGATCAACAACACTTCAGAGCTTGAATGACATGGCCTGAAGGATTGTGGTATATGGCCAATGTACCACAGCTTAGTGTTTGTTTTGGCAATATACCCCGAACCCAGAATATTGCCATTTAAACCTGTTCCCAACATAATTTGAACAGTATTATGTAGTGATCTCGTACCCGACGCATACAATCAAAGTATTCCAATATTCCTTATCTTTGGGATGTCCAACATCTCACTGATTTTAAATGCCATGTTTAGGTGTGACTGGGAAGTTGTTAAAGATAAATGGAAACAAAATGGAGCTCAGCAAGGGCAAACTCCTAAAGGAAAACCCAGGGAAGGCCTTCCAGCAGGACCGTAACCTACAACACCAGGAAGGCGGGGAATCTTTCAGATTGGATGTTGCACAATCCAAGTGTGTTGCACAGTGCGGTTGTTAAAAGCTCTTTGACTCACTCAAGATACCTTGCAACTGTAATTGCTGCCAAAGGTGTTTCTTACGTGACTCCGGTAGACGCGTATCACTGATCCAGTATTTTGTAGAGTGCATTGGCCTTCATAAATTGGTTGTGATCCCATTTCGTAACCGAACTAGATGCGGAAAGTATCCACTGCGAAACATAATTTAAGTGTTGAGAATCTCAATCCATGTCGTCTTGGCAACTGATTCGTTAATATCATATTGTGTGGTCCCTGGCAACTCCTACATCTAGGACGCAGCGTTGTGTAGGAGCCTCATGAATCAACGTCTGTCTCTGAGTTCGTTGTGCTACCCTCCTGTAGCAGACATCTTGTCATCTTCTTGCAGATTTTGTCCCCAGTAAAAAAAACGTATTTGTGGTTGACAAAGATACTCATGCTTCTTAGGACAGGAAAGAGATGCACAAGAGTTCTTGCTGAAAGAAGTGGATCCATTTTGCAGCAGTACATGTGCACTAGAGACTGGCTAGGATCACCCTAGGGCCTAGGCTGCAAGGAAGATTGTTTCGGGGGGTTGCAATAAAGGGGGCTAAATCCAAACGTCTTCCCTGGTTACTAGCGTACCTATCGAAAGGATGTGGTCAAAATTGATTAATATTGTTGTCTTTCACATATGCGCTTGTCCTTGGCTTGTTTTGTGGTTTTCAGTTAGTTCTGCTGTGTTTTCAAAGTGCTTGCTTATCTATCTAGGGGAAACAAGCGGAGACCACGGTCTCTTCTAAAATTGTACATGTGTTTAAGCTCCGTGTGCATAATCCATGTCACCTTTTTAATTGGTAGTCTGTGAATAGCATTCTTTGTTATAACATAACATAATCCAAATGAACCTTTGCCCGTGTGTGCAACGTTTTGGTTCATTATGCATTGCAGACACCGACACCGACATTGGCGCAGTCAGACTTAGTTCTGCATTCTCCCCACCCCAAAACTTCCCTTTAGACAGAATCTCTAAGAATGCTGTGCGATTGGACTTGGGTACTTTAGGCTACTATCAATCACTTATCACGATCACTGCTTACAAATCCACATTTCCCTTCCAAGGCCAGCCTGGCAACAGTGGAGAGGACCCTAATACATTTTCTTTTGTGTGATTTATTTGGTTTTGGCAGAGCAAAGTGGCTGGTTCTCACTAGGCACAGAACGCAACAAGCAAAGCTTGAACAATCATTCTGTTTAGTCGTGGTGCTTAATATCATCACGGTTCTTTATTAAGCACATGCCCTCACTTGTTGGACTTCAGTCCAACCTGCCGAAGAGATGGTAGTGGTGAATATTCTATCCTGTTTTGCAAAGGAGATGTGCCTTTCAGGTCCTAATTTAACAAATAAATGTACATGTTGTTGTGTCTGGTCTACGTAGTTAAACTAGCCATCGTGACGTGTCATATTTCATGTTTAGGTTCACTATTTTAAGGGTGTTGTGTTTCAATACACCTTTGGTCACGACACAGGCTTAACTTTCATTTTCCTCTTGCTGAGAACTTTTGTTGTTGGGAATCGTGCCAGGCTGGGCTCTTTAAGGTGCTTCCCGTGAAGTTTCACCCAAGATGACAAGATAATGAGACTTGCAGACGGGTGTTTCTGTTGGAGCTTTATGTAATAAAACAGTTGGTAGTGTGTTCTGGGGGAAATAAATCACTAATGGACTGCTAGGGGGTGTGTGTCCGTTTCTGTTTGTACTTTTTTTTGAAGAGGCAAGCTGTCCAAAAATACTTAAAGAACTTGTTAGGGAATGGGCCAGCCTATAAAGTTCATACACATCGTCCATTGGTAGAAACATTTGGCTGTTGCTGTTCATTTTTCAATGAACTCCATAAAACGATTTTATATGCACGCTGCTGACATTTGTCTTTCTGGTTTGTTTGGAAAAGAACAAAGTAGTCTCTACAATCTCTCCCATCTCCCATCCTTCCTAGGACCACAGCCGATTTGTGAACTGTGTGCGTTTTTCTCCGGATGGGAACCGCTTCTGTACAGCTGGAGCTGACGGCCAGGTGAGTTGCTAGCTGTCACCGTTCCTTAGTGGTCATCGACCAAGCTGACTGTGGAAAATTGACACGTGGGCGCACGTGTCAATTAAAATGGTTAAATACCTCTTTCTGCACATTTTGTCAGAGTTTCCTATAAACCCACTAGATGTCTATTGTAGTGTAGTTATGTCTTCCCCTCAGTTCTGGTTCTTAGTGTCACATTGCCTTGTTTATTCTTAGATTTTCCTGTATGACGGAAAGACGGGTGAGAAGATTGCTGCTCTGGGTGGAGCAAAGGCCCATGATGGAGGAGTCTACGCCGTGAGTATCTCTGCCGTTCGTCTTGTCCTCGTCAAAGGCACGCAGCTTTGAGATTTAGTCATTGTATTTTTGCTTGTCTTACTAGCCTGCTGAGAATGGGAGCTTTAGCCTGCTTCACCTTCAGCATGTCAAGCTTCATTGCTGGGAGTGTCGAACACAGAGTCAGAATGACATTTCCCCATGTAATGGCCGGGCTATAATGTAAACAGCCTAAATGGGTGCCTTCCTTTTCAAATCAGCGGCCCAATGTGTTCCTGTGGAGAACAAGCCAGACATCTTTATATTTACTACTCCACACATTATGAAAAGTTGCTTTAAATACCCTAAACATTATTTGACTTCTAGTAACATTTATTGATGAATAACAACCAACACACACTAAATATGTAATCGTCATTTGCAGTTTGGACCTGGAATTCGAACCCCTGACGTTACATACCGCCGCTAAAACGTCTTTGTGTAGGGTGTACCAACTCCCCGAAGACCGTTGTAATGCCTGCATGGACACATGTTCTGGCACAAAGCGCGGTGGTCGGTGCTTTTACCAAAGATTTCCGGCGACGGCGACTGACTTGTTCCCGGTTCTCCCGCAGGTGAGCTGGAGCCCGGACAGCGCCCAGCTCCTCTCGGCCTCCGGAGACAAGACGGTGAAGCTGTGGGATGTGGGCGCGGGCACGGCTGTCACCACCTTCCGCTTGGGCTCCGACGTCATGGACCAGCAGCTGGGCTGCCTGTGGCAGAAGGACCACCTGCTCAGCGTCTCCCTGTCGGGCTTCATCAACTACCTGGACAGGAGCAACCCTGACCGGCCGCACCGCGTCCTCAAGGTCAGCCCGACGCCTCCGTCACGCCGGGCGCTGGTTACGTCCGCGCGTAGCGCTCCGTGTCGCTCGGGAGCCGACGTTGGCTGACGGACTCGCGTGCCACTGCCTTTGTGTGAGACCCGACGGCGGTGTTCTTCTCAAGTGACCCGTGTTCTGAACCCCTCGTCCCGTTGTCTGTCCCACAGGGTCACAGCAAGTCCATTCAGTCCCTGACGGTTCACAAGAACGACGGCCGCTCTTACATCTACTCCGGCAGCCATGATGGTCACATCAATATCCTTTCACTGGCAAGAAGCCTGCCCGCCTTGTGAACACTGGTGCCTGTTCACCGTGTACTGTCTCTGTGGAGAGATGGAAACACTAATAGAAGCCCTCCAAACATATTGGTCCTGCACTGGTTTTAACCTCGGGAGCTGCGTTGAACCAGGGTGGCTCGGTAGCTTGGTTTAGCGCACGTGCCCGCTGTCAGGGTTATGGCCTCCGTTGAGCCAGAGTTCCAGTGTTCTGGTGCGTTAAGCCCAACGTTTTGCTGCCTGCTGCTGACGTTAGTCCTTTAACCCGGTTCTTCACATTATTGGGATGCTGAGACGGGGAAGAACGACAGCTTCTCCGGGAAGGGCCACAGCAACCTGGTCACCAAGATGGCGGTGGACGACGCGGACCAGCTGGTGACCTGCAGCATGGACGACACCGTCCGCTTCACCAGCGTGACCAAGAAAGAATACAGGTGGGCCCGGGGGGTGGGCGGTGTCGGACTCGCCCGTTTGAATCGTCCCTTGGTTTCTGACCTGGTTAGCGACGTTGAAAGGGGTACGTTCAGTTAGGAGGGAATCCGTTGACGTTGAGGGTAACAAGCGAGTTCTGTTTTGGCAGCGCTTCTGACCTGGTGAAGATGGATGTGCAGCCTAAACACGTTTCCGTAGCAACGGGGGGCCTGGCTTTGGCGGTGTGCATCGGACAGGTAACGTGGACCACTCTACGGTCATTCTGGGGGTCAGAGTTCGGTTGTGTGGTCGTCGGTGGGGGGTTAAAACGAATGTCACGTCTACTGAACGTTCCAACATGGGTGGCCATTGAATGTGTGGCTGTCAGGTGGTGCTGCTGAAGAACAAGCGAAAGGCGTTCACACTGGACGGTCTGGACTATGAGCCAGAAGCCGGAGCCATTCACCCAGGGGGCACCACGGCGGCTGTGGGCGGGGCGGTGAGTTTCCGTGACAACATATTTATTAATTAAGCGACCTTGTTCTTGGTGCTGGAGCAGAAAGAATGCCCCGTCGGCTTCTATTGGAACACGACCCGTGTCACGTTTCATCAAGCGTTCTGTTGTGGTCAAACTGTTGGCGTGATAAACGAGTGCTTGGAAACGCCTTCACTGTTCTGACACTTCTGTATTCCACTGCACAGTGGTGGGTATTCTTTAGGTTTGGTCTGGACCCAAAGAATGGGTACTTGTCATTGGTATTTGTTTGAAATCACCCCCCACCCCTCTGGCAGGATGGGAAGGTCCGCTTGTACTCCGTCCAAGGCAACACTCTGAAGGACGAGGGGAAGACCGTTGAGGCGAAGGGGCCGGTCACTGACATGGCCTACTCTAGAGACGGAGCCTACCTGGCTGTCACTGATGAGAAGAAGGTGGTCACAGTCTTCACCGTGGCGGACAATTACTCGGTACAGCCTCTCGCATCTCCCTTGTTTTAGTAACTGTGTACAGCCATCGGTCATCAATATATTCATCTGTGTTCCTGTGAGCGTGGTGATCTCATCAGTGTGAGCATGAACGGAGTTAACCCTTCTTATGCAGGTGAAAAACGACTTCTACGGACACCACGCGAAGGTGGTCACGTTGGCCTGGTCCCCCGACAACGAGCACTTCGCCAGCGGTGGGATGGACATGATGGTCTACGTTTGGACGGTGAATGACCCGGACAAGAGGCTGAAGATCCCAGGTGAGCTGCCCTCGTCTGCGCGACGTTTAAGATCCTCCCACCTTTCAGTGGAGGACCAAATGCATTTGTTTTAGCAGGCGAACTTAATTCCCCAAAAGGCTTCTTATAACATCTCCATAGTGTCCTGCTCCCTTGGCCGTTGTGTCGACTGAAATGTCTCCCATCCCGTTCCACAGATGCCCATCGGTTGCACCATGTCAGTGGGCTGGCCTGGATAGACGCCCACACTCTAGTGACCACCTCCCATGATGCCAGCGTCAAACAGTGGACTCTTAAATTCTGATTTGCACAGGCACACAAGCTGCATTATTAAGGACAAGGACTACTGTAGACCTCTCACTTTCTCTAACTCTCTTTCTCTCACTCTTACAATATCCTCCATTCTATCTAATTGATCTTGTCAACAACACCTAAAAATGTATATGATCTGCCCTGGCAGGGAAAGGCTCGTATCTAAAACCAGTATCCCAACGCTGTCATTTTTGTAATGCTTTCAAGCGGTTCACTAAGGCACGAACAAAGGAAAAGAACCCAAATTGCAGCACTTAATAACTCTTGAGCTTTCCTAATCATGACAAAAATATATACCTCAACATTCCAGAGGCGACGGCCTCATCTCAGTTAAAACTGAAATGGCTGTCTGTGCGGTTTGAGGGTTGTTTCGTCTTCAAACTGAAATGGCTGTCCGTGCGGTTTGAGGGTTGTTTCGTCTTCAAACTGAAATGGCTGTCCGTGCGGTTTGAGGGTTGTTTCGTCTTCAAACTGAAATAGCTGTCCGTGCGGTTTGAGGGTTGTTTTAATCTCAACTCGGTTAACCCTTTAATGAATAGAAATTGAATGTATTCATTAAAAGGAAAAAGTCTGAAAATAACAGATATATTTCTGTTACATTCCCAAAAACGAAATTAAGTTGAGAATGAATGGCCCTCTGACGGCTGGACGATTTAGTTCATGTTTTCAGCCAAGGTATGATGTTACAATTTGTCTGTGGCGATGGGTGTTTTGCGTCTTCTTTATTTGACTCCATATTCTTAATGTAATTCAGAATTACTAGTTCGAACAATTTTGTGGCTGGGGGAGCAATAACAGGAACTACAAAACAGAATAATATATACAATCAAGATGGTATGTAGTCATTGACTCCCCTGTACTGTTGCCATGTGGTCTTTTGGCTCGCAATGCTCCCATGGCTCACTGTTTTGTGTTTTTTTTCCCCCGAAGCTTCCACTGTTTCCCAAAGGGTAAATGACAGTAAAATAAAAATACTTTTTATGCATTTCATGGAAGTAATTTCCTGCTTCCTATGTTTAAATCCTTTCTGATGCTTCCAATTATAACTACTGACTGTTGGATGAACTTGAATTGTGTGTTTTTGCTTGCAGTATGTTGGAAGTAGGAACTGAGACAATGTTTAAATGGGCCCTTTGTTAGGGTAATATGTATGAGAAAAGACCAGTAATGAGGTTTGCAAAGGGAACCTGATCCAAAGTGCACTGGTCCTCAGAACGTGGTGAAGATCAATCTTTCAGTATAACAAGATAACCAGCCAAGACAATGCAGGCGTGGCTTCAGGACAACAATGGGAAACCTGAAGATCAGTGGTTTGAGATTTCCTGTTCAGTCTGACATAGCTTGATAAGATTGGCCAAGAAGGATCTGAGAAATCCCAATCCAGGTGTGCAAAGCTGGTATAAGCATACTTAAAAGACTTTAAAATAATGACGGGCAAACAGAGTTTATCTTTGGAATTACCAGAGTTGGGTATTCCCCAGTGAACAGATATTTATAGGATAGGCAAACTTGGAAAAGGAGGATTTGGCTTCGAACATGTAGATAAGTTAACACCAGTGCATATGAGTTCAACAGAACATAAAAGACCACAGGTGGCATATTGGATGGTGTAGTGATTAATCTAATTGATCCAGGTGATTGCTTGCACCAACCATGTAAATCACCAAAGTCTAGAATTGGTAGTATTGTCACTGATTGTGGTGAAAGAGCAATTGTTTTTATTATTTTAGAATTTCAACTGGACATGCCATTATGATTGTGGAAAGTAACTTTAAGGTCTAACCAAGATACTTGTGGAAATACTTTATTCAGAAAGGGAGAACGTTTATAGGGCAGCCAGGTACAGGACATCTTCGTATGCATTTTATTTGGCTGGATGGAATTCAGTAGTTGGCGATTAATGACTGAGTTGTATGTTTTTTAAACTTTGTTAAAGGGTATTCCCAACGAGGAGTCCGGTGTACGCAAAACATGTTTCCTCTTCGTCAACGAGAATGAATGAATCACCGGCATTTTCACCGATTTGGCATGAAAAGCCCAGCAGGGTAATCATTATTGAAATACTCGTTCAATCTCTTGCTTACCACGCTGAAAGTCGCTAAGGTCACTTGTTTTCCATTGCTCAAGGCGGGTCCAGGTTTTGTGCTCATTACACCAAATGATGCGTCTTTGCGCGTTAGCAATGGATACAAAGCAGTCTCCAAATAAATTCTAGTTTTGTGAAGCTCACGACATAGTCCAACACTTTACAATTATGTTAGTTGTCTCTTGTTAATTTAAAAACTCAGTAAGTGTTCAAGTGCTAATTGTCAGTCCTCTTTATAACGAAACATTATTGGCAAATTGAATCGAGGGGATTGGAATAGCATGTAAAAGAAACGCCCCTTCACGCTAAAGCGGAGGTAACCTAACGCTATGATCCCAGAAGAGCAGACGCAGCTGAATGGAAGGAAAACGCTCTTCCGCTGAGCTTATTAAACGGTAGGTTAGTGATGTTTTCTATTAGATAAATCAGCTGCAACATATTTAATGACATTTTAAGAAATTCGTTTGCTGTTACTCCCGTTCCAATTCCAGAATGCTGCTGTTTGAAAGCTTGCACTTGACCACACATTTTCCTTGTTCCTCTTTTGGTGATTGACATTTAGACAATTGTAGGCTAAACTCTAGAACACAAAACAATTTGTAACTTTCGATATTCGGACTTCACTCATCAAAACTCTACGACCGAATATCACAGGATAACGAAAGTGATCTTGAGTAAGATGTATAACCCGAATTTTAAAGTGTCACATTTCAATAAGAGGATCATTTTAACCTATTACACGCTCGCAGCTTAGGGACTTCCTTAAAATTGCATTCTGCGAAATATGTTTTTTAACGGTTTACGTTTTTATGAACCAAAATAATACAATGCAAATATGTTAAACACTTTAAGACATCCAACTGGGATTTACGTTTGGAAAAAGCCTAAGGATGCCGTTGGCCCACAATGCGCTGTATAATGGTAAACATGGTGTCATGGTTTATGACGACTAAGGAATATAAGCAGGACAAGGTGAAGCTTATAACGCAAACACAGTTCCCTCATGATGTTTCAATATTCCAGGATGATTACGCCACCATACATATTGCTAAATTAATTAAAGGTTTTATGAACACCGGGAGGACGTTAAATGCCTTTCATGCATGTTATTTCATACTAATGCAATTTATTTAATATGTCTTTATGCTAAAACTTCGGCATGTATGAAAACTATAGGATAACTTGTATTTCAATACACAATAAGTCAAACACAATAAAATCTTTATTAACAATCTATTCTTTAAGTACTTTTTAGCAACTGTGTTATTTCCATTGATGTTTCCCATTCCCATTTTTTATTTCACTGATTCTGAATGAATATTTATTCAACATGGATATATTGCAATAGAAAATGCAATCAAGAAGCTATTAAACGTATCAAATGTCTGTTCAGTAATCTGAAGATAACTAGTTATCTTAGCATATCATAAAAATGGAGCGTATTTATGTCTAGTGATGAAAAGAAACACAAAAGCAAGAAAAATTCAGATCTGCCTTTCACAAATCCTTTTAGTTAAGTAGTTGAGCCACAATAGGCTGACAGGCTTGATGTTAGTAGGTCAACTAACAGTGACTGTTAAGTAAGGAAAGAAAAGGAAACTGTAGCGATTCAGGCCCCAAAGGCAGCTAGCAGTAAAGCCTTTTGCGTTTCTGTTCAACATGGTGCTCTGCCGAAACCTAGAAAGTCAAATAGAAGACATGCAGACGAATAAAACAAGGTCTTCCTTTCAGAAGAGTAAAAAAACAACTCTGATAGTGTTTATGTATCTGGAGCTCATATGACTCTTAGTGTTTATTTTTTTGGGATGGCCACTATTTCATATTGTTCCTAAACCACAGCACATGCGGAAGCTATGGTTGACTTCGACTATAGGTAGATATGGATTTACCTAGCGCTATATTTCCATTAAATTGTTTAATGGTTCACTAATTAGGTGGACAGAGGCCCCTTATCAGCAACCAATAGTCCAGTTTTCTAGAGGCATTATGTGTTTGCCAATCCAAGTTTTTAATTTTGAAAGACTAAAGGAGTGGGTGTTTGGGTCACAAAGAAGAACATTTGTTAGATGCAGACTAAATGAAAAGATGTTGGAGGAGTGCTTGACGCCATCTGTCAAGTATGGTGGAGGCAATGTGATGGTCTGAGGGTGCTTTGGCGGTGGTAAAGTGGGGGATTTATATAGGGTTAAAGGAATCTTGAAGAAAAAAAGCAATCTATATATTTTGCAACAACATGCCATGTCTTGTTGTTATCCGCGCTTGTGGGTACTTTGGTATGTGTGTGTAGTCCACTTTATGTCCACAGCAGAATATTTGTGATTGGATGTCGTTTTCCCGCCAGTCGTCACCCTTGCTGTCAATCAATCAATCAAATGTATTCATAAAGCCCTTTTTACATTAGCAGTTGTCACAAAGTGCTTTTACAAAACACCCAGCCTGAAACCCCATTGAGCACGCAATAACAGGGTTGAAGCACAGTGGCTAGGAAAAACTCCCTATGGGGGCCGGATTGTAGAAAGAAACCTGTCCATGACCATCATCTGCCTCTTCTTCCCACACGATCTGTTATTTGTTTCTTTTTTTTCTTCCTTTGTTCTTGGTGATGCTGTCATTTTCTGGGGGGTTTCTTTGATTGCTTAGAACATATATAATTTTGTGCATATTTTTGGGTTGATGTATAGTGTTTTTGGTTATTTTATTTAGCCTTAACAACTGGTAACGGGAAATAGTTGATAGAGTAGATACCATGAGTGTACATTTGATTACACATTTTCTCTTTGTATTACTCCATCCATGTACTACTGATCACTTGTGTGTGTACATATACACATTAAAATATATACAGTGGGGAGAACAAGTATTTGATACACTGCCGATTTAAAATCCAGAAAATCATATTGTATGTTTTTTAAGTAATTAATTTGCATTTTATTGCATGACATATGTATTTGATACATCAGAAAAGCAGAACTTAATATTTGGTCCTGAAACCTTTGTTTGCAATTACAGAGATCATACGTTTCCTGTAGTTCTTGACCAGGTTTGCACACACTCCAGTAAGGATTTTGTCCCACTCCTCTATACAGACCTTCTCCAGATCCTTCAGGTTTCGGGGCTGTCGCTGGGTTATACAGACTTTCAGCTCCCTCCAAAGATTTTCTATTGGGTTCAGGTCTGGAGACTGGCTAGGCCACTCCAGGACCTTGAGATGCTTCTTACGGAGCCACTCCTTAGTTGCCCTGGCTGTGTGTTTCGGGTCGTTGTCATGCTGGAAGACCCAGCCACGATCCATCTTCAATGCTCTTACTGAGGGAAGGAGGTTGTTGGCCAAGATCTCACGATACATGGCCCCATCCATCCTCCCCTCAATGCAGTGCAGTCGTCCTGTCCCCTTTGCAGAAAAGCATCCCCAAAGAATGATGTTTCCACCTCCATACTTCACAGTTGGGATGGTGTTCTTGGGGTTGTACTCATCCTTCTTCCTCCAAACACGGCGAGTGGAGTTTAGACCAAAATTATATATTTTTGTCTCATCATGACCTTCTCCTATTCCTCCTCTGGCTCATCCAGATGGTCATTGGCAAACTTCAGACGGGCCTGGACTTGCGCTGCCTTGAGCAGGGGGACCTTGCGTGCGCTGAAGGATTTGAATCCATGACGGCGTAGTGTATTACTAATTGTTTTCTTGGAGACTGTGGTCCCAGCTCTCTTCAGGTCATTGACCAGGTCCTGCCGTGTAGTTCTGGGCTGTTCCCTCACCTTCCTCATGATCATTGATGCCCCACAAGGTGAGATCTTGCATGGAGCCCCAGACCGAGGGTGATTCATCGTCATCTTGAACTTCTTTCATTTTCTAATAATTGCGCCAACAGTTGTTGCCTTCTCACTAAGGTGCTTGCCTATTGTCCTGTAGCCCATCCCAGCATTCTATCCATCTCATTCATTTGATGTAAGTAAACATAAAGCTTTGGTTCCCTGTAAGGTGAAATTTGAGCGTGTCGCAGCTTGTCTGCATTGGCCTGTTCTGCTACTATGCAAATTGGTAGGAAAAGCTCCGGAGGTTATGTCTGCGTTTTCACTAGAGCAGGGGTGCCCAAACGTTTTCCTATGAAAATTCAAAAAATCAAACTTCACTGAGGGCCGTGGGCCGAAAGTAACGTTGCATTATACCAAACTGTATTATATGGCGTGGCGGGCCGAATCAAAGGTCCGCGGACCTTAGTTTGGGCACCCCTGCACTAGAGGATAGTTTATGCTATGACATTGTCAAGGCAAATGTGCTTCGTGCATATGAACTAGTACCTGAGGCGTATAGACAGCAATTTAGGAATCACACAATGTCTATGACTCGCACTTTTGTGCGGTTTGCTATAGAAAAGAAACCCCTACGTGACAGATGGTGCGCCGCCTGTAATGCTACTGACGTTGTCTCGAAACGTGAGTTTGTTTTACTTGAGGAGTGTAAACACGGTCTACCGGAGCGTCTTGTAATCTATTTAGATGAACAAAAGGTTGCGTCGTTAGCACAAGTTGCACTATTAGCTGATGTTTGTGTCAACACAAACTCATGTTTTTGGTTCCTATTAGTACCCACGAGCAAGAGTGGAGCGTGAATATTTCTACTGTCGCAAGTTTGGTCATATAGTTGCTGATTGCTCAGTTCTAAATCACAGATCCAACACACCAAAACGGACAAAAGGGGTTGGTTGAATTAAAACGATCTCCCGTTCAGAATAGATAATGTTTGAACCCAATATTAAACCATTCAGTTTGACACTCATTCAATCCTTTATTGTCAAATATACTACCCCTGTCCAATGATTTGTCTTGTGGTTCAAGTGTATGTCTGACGCCCTTTCTCGTGCCTAAACTCGGGATGTATAGTATCCTTGTAGGGTGTTCTCCACTCTATGCCCACAGGTGCTCATTTGTGATTGGATGCAGTTTTCGCGCCAGGCGTTACCCGTACGGTCGGGGCAAATCATCTGCCTTTTTCCTCCCACATAAGAGATGTATAATTTGTTTTTTAACGTGGTTTGGCCATTTTTTTACTTGATCTTCTCCAACTGGTCACAGGGAAATTTGCTGACATTCATTTGATTACCCGTCGATTATTTCTCTTTGTCCATCAGCCTAGCAGGTTAGAGGGTTAAATAGTATAGTTAGTATAGCCAGTTAGGGTGCTTCAGGAAGCATGTGGTGGAATCTCTTCAGATTACGTCAACAGATTGACAACTAGAATGCCGAAAGTCTGCAAGGTTGTAATTGTGGCAAATGGACAGTTCTTTGACAAAAGCGAAGTTTGAAGGACACCATTATTTCAATATAAAATATATATTTCTTACCTTTACACTGGCTGTTTATTATTCATTTATTTTACATATTCAAACTCATGTCATTTATGTTTTGATGGACAACAAGGGCATTTGTAAATGACCCAAAATATTTGTGTCTATGGTGTGTATGTTTTGACTGTTACACCAACGTATGAAGTTGATTTAAGTTCCAAAACCCATATTTGCCTATGATATGTCATTCTAGTAATTTGACATGTTCATTCCCGAAGATATTGGTCTAGTCACCTTCAGTGCAACCCTAACTTAATTTACCTTCTGGTTAATTTTGGTCCTGCTTCTACATTCAAGTCCAATTTGTGATGATGGCTGTAGCTAGTCACAGCAACCCCCCCCCGTGGCTTGTGTAATTAATTTTGGAAGGCTTCAAGGAACAGAAAGAATGGCTCAGGATATAAATTCACCTGTACACTATCCCTGCTCTTTCCTCACCTAGCAACATCAACGTGGGGATTTCCTTCAAAATATGCCCATAGTATGAACTGCTTAATATTTAATCACAGTTGCATTTTCTTTCACACCTCTTCCACTCAGGTACTGCTGCGGAAGGAGACGGTGAAGGCTGTAGCTCTTCTCCAGATGACCCACGCCACAGAGTATGAACCACTAAGCCCCGATGGGACTGCTGGCTGAGAGGGTTGTCTTGTGCTGCAAGTACACACTTTGACACTTCACTGCGTTCCCCGTTGACGGGCGCTGGCTTTAGGTCAGGCTGAGGAAGCACTGAACATGCACCATCTATATAAATCCTCAGAAGTATGGAAGTCGCTTGAACCATTCCCACAATACTAATACTTAAAAACCAGCCTGGTTGATCTGGAAGTATGGCCTTGTATACTTTATGTAAGTGTTTTACTTGTGTATAGAAAGGCTTACTGATCTTGATTGGGAAGTATTTGGATTCACTTTTTAATTGTTAACACAGTATTATAAACCCTACATATTTCTCCAGTAGTTCTTGATCAGCTCAGTTTGTTTCTGCTGAGGGAGTTCTGGCCCCTCCTCTCCAGGGTGAACAGCAGTGATTCTCGGAAAAGTGATATTTTGAAACAGAGCTCAGCAGTTGAGCTTAGAGAGGTTTTTAAAAACGCATCTGCTGTTTTTGGTAATATAGACATCCAAATGTATTACCTAGATACGACTCTTGAGGAGGTTTTTAGAATGTGTATGTTGCCCGTTAAGTTCCTATCGAAACTGCTTATAACACAAATCCACTGCTTGTAGCTCAAATAAAATCACTATAAACGAACACATATAGAAATCCTAACTACACACCGTGTGTTGGTTAAGAAGATTATGGAGCCCACTTTAACCCATTTTAACCAACCATCATAACTCAATGCCTATATACCACCCCTCAGTATGTCACTGCCTCCAATATACAGCCGATGAAAACCTTTTGTCTGTGGTGGAATCCAGACAATTTTACATGGTGTCTCTCGTCGGAAGTCCTCTCTGGTATTTTTATCAGTAGGTTTCAACCTCTGGCATGTGCCCTGGATTCAAAGTAAACAAATACTAATAATATTAATTATTGTCATATATCGACCCTGCACAAGGGAATATGCCTATGGACCTATGGGCTTGACTTCCAGCAGCCTTTCTATTGATTTTGTTAGTCAAAATCAATCATTTGTGATACCAACATAGCATCATGTCAACAAATGTTTCCAACTGCATTACCTTTGTTATACAATTGCCAAGTTCTGTCCACCCCATGTGAAATAATTAGAATACCCTGAAATAGCTTTTAATACTTAAATGTGAATTTCTTTTGTATACCATTGATCTCAATGCCTCTGGAAAGGCTAACACAAGCGCTGGTGTGTTTTAAATGAAGTTATCCCTCGTGGTAATGCTAATGCAGTTAGAGTCCTTGAGAAAAGGACGTTTGCTAGAATACTGGTAAGTTATTCATTCTCTATTTTGATTATTCATTTTAATTCAGTATATTTTTCTATTTATTTACACTTGCATGAATGTGTAATGGCGGATTTAGTTACGAAGGCCAGTTATATCACTGTCTTATCGTTGTAGTAATGGGATTTGTTAACTCTTAGAGAAGTTGAACACCAGTGTCAGTCTGGTTCAAGTTTGGTTGTGGTAAACATACGAAAATGTCACCAGTACCAAAGATCTATGGTTGGTTTAGTGATGTCTCTCGGAAAAAGGAAACATCCATTTGTCAATGGCTGTACTGAGATCCTACATTGATGTGTTCATGGTTTCCCATGTTGGATAGTTTTGAGTGTGTTCCTGGCGACATGTTACAATGGGTAATAGTCACATGCCAGAGGCTGAGGAATTAGATAATTGTCCTAGGAATTCTGGGATTTAAGGAATGTTGATTTATTTTTTTGTCACAGAGCGTTTTCAGCAGCAAAAGTGTAAGTATGTATATTGTTTTTACGTGTGCTCATCGCAGTATTTATGTTAAGCATTGAAATGAGGCTCGTACAGGATTTTCCATGCATATTAGGCATATAAATTAAATTATGTTTAATTAATTGCTGCTCAGTCAGTAGCGATATAAATGTAATCGGCAGGTTATTGGCTGATATGATAATTCTCGAGGAATCTGTCCGGGTGGGCGTTATGGCAACGCTTAAGAATTGTATTTGATGATTATGAGGATGATTTTGGAACTGCTATAGTTAACCTCACATTCATGTTAACAATGCATAAGCCCCACTGTGACAATCGGCT
This sequence comes from Novumbra hubbsi, assembly GCA_016801125.1. Taxonomy (NCBI): domain Eukaryota; kingdom Metazoa; phylum Chordata; class Actinopteri; order Esociformes; family Umbridae; genus Novumbra; species Novumbra hubbsi. The sequence continues at coordinate 33,835 of JACXGK010001495.1, read as the reverse complement.
TAAAGGTTTATTTTCTCTTAGTCTAAAAAAGCTGTTATTTTCATCCTCCACTTCCACACACCCTGTTCATGTTCCTGTTGAACCAAACCATGCCACCTGATCCCTGCAAAAACAAACATCTCTCTGTGCCTGTTTGACTTAGCGGGTCAACTTACATTTCCCAATGTTAACTTTGCGTTGTCAGCGCGTAGAGGCCCACTTCATCATTACTTTCAATAAGGTCTTCAACACAGGGCATTGTGCTTTATACGTGTATGGGATGTATACGTTAACTTGTCATTGCTCTTAACCTGATGGACTTACTCAAGCAATTCTATTGGAGAAGACTAGTACTTCTTACCTGGGCAACTGTTCAGTTTTCTATTACTTGGACAACTGCTCTGTTTTGTGTTGTCATCAAGTGTGACAAACTGCTCTGTTTTGTGTTGTCATCAAGTGTGGCAAACTTCTCCGTTTTGTGTTTTCATCAAGTGTGGCAAACTGCTCCGTTTTGTCGTCCAGGATAGCACATTGCTGTTGGCCCAAAACATTGTCATGTATAGCACATTTAGCCTGTGAGACCTGTCTCCCTCCTGGCCCACACGACATCCCTCCTGGCCCACACGACGTCCCTCCTGGCCCACACGACGTCCCTCCTGGCCCACACGACGTCCCTCCTGGCCCACACGACGTCCCTCCTGGCCCACACGACGTCCCTCCTGGCCCACACGACGTCCCCGCTGGCCCACACGACGTCCCCGCTGGCCCACACGACGTCCCCGCTGGCCCACACGACGTCCCCGCTGGCCCACACGACGTCCCCGCTGGCCCACACGACGTCCCCGCTGGCCCACACGACGTCCCCGCTGGCCCACACGACATCCCCGCTGGCCCACACACTCGCTTTTCTTTCACAGACCCAAGTACCGGTCCGAGACACTCTTTATTTTTACTATTCTGAACCTTGTAGAAAAATAGTAAAGACATCCAAATTAATAAACATTAATAATATTTATTATTATTTAATAAATAAAAATACATTTACACTTTGAAGTAGCCACCCTTTGCCTTGATGACAGCTTTGCACACTTGGCATTCTCTCAACCGGCTTCATGATGTACCCGCTTCCCAAATATCCTGAGCTCTTGTTGGCTACTTTTACTTGGCAAAGCCCAAGTAACCTCTCGTGATTAGAGCAGGCCGTGTCAACCTCTAAGCTGGTGGTCTATTGTTAATTTTTGGTTTGTTTAGCCATGACAAGTCGTGATTCACGTTGTCTCGTCTAGTCAGTTGAGGTGATTCTGTTACTTGAAAATTGTGAAGCTTTTACTTAGACTGCAATCTCAGGTGCAGTTAATTGACAAATTTCTGAAGCGGGTAACATAGATAAACCTATCTTCTGCAGCAGAGGTAACTCTGGGACTTCATTTACTGTGTCATTCCTGGCAGGAGAGCCAGTTACATCGTAGTTCTTGGTGGTGTTTGTCACTGCACTTGAAGAAACCTCAACCCTACCATGTCACAACCCAACGGATTGGCTCAAGCGCATTGTCAAAAGGCACACCTGTTAATTGAAATGCTTTCCAGGTGACTACCTCATGAGGCTGGTTGAGAGAGTGCAAATTTATCATCAAGGCGAAGAGTGGCTTCTTCAGAGACTACAATATGAAACGTTTGTAAATTATGATTGAACAATTCTTGGGTTCCTACATTTTACCACTTGTGGTTTTTCATTGTTTATGTTTCCGCTATTATTCTACAATATATATAATGAATTTATACGTCTATTTCTTCTCTATAGTGTTCAAGGGTTTTCATTTGTGAGTACCTTTTTTAATATGTGCGTGCATCACTGTTAATCATTAAGCTTTGTTAGGCGGAGTTCAGACATCCGTCTCCTAAAGAGTCAGCATTGGGTTCACTCTGTGTTAGGTTTGCTCTGTCACTAAGCTCCCTGGGAAGAATATTTGCTTTGGTGAGTTCACGCAATGACAACATTTCTTCTGTGTCAGTAGACTATGTAGAGGCTTGGCTTTATTCTAATTTATTTGTTAACTTTGGCTTTGCATCTGACCAGTAACAAGGGCACGTTCTGATTGTGCTGTCTTTTGAATATTTATGTTTCCGTGAGAAAACCTGTCAGGAGAAATACTGCTCGTGTTCCTTTGATGTTCAGGTGTTGGGCAATGTCAGGGGTTATTTACTATATGCTATGTACTATATTCGATCAAACATTTCTATGAAGCTCTCTTTACATCAGCAGTTGCTTATGGGACAACCAGGGGGACAGGGAAGGCCAGGGGGGACAGGGACATGGGTGACCAGGGGGAGTGGGACAGGGACGACCAGGGGGACAGGGGAGGCCAGGGTGACAGGGACATGGGTGACCATGGGTGACCAGGTGGAGTGGGAAAGGGACGACCAGGGGGACAGGGACAACCAGGGGGACAGGGAAGGCCAGGGGACAGGGACAGGGACATGGGTGACCAGGTGGAGTGGGACAGGGACGACCAGGGGGACTGGGACATGGGTGACCAGGTGGAGTGGGACTGGGACGACCAAGGGGACAGGGAAGGCCAGGGGGACAGGGACATGGGTGACCAGGTGGACAGGGACAGGGACAACCAGGGGGACATGGGTGACCAGGTGGACAGGGACGACCAGGGGGACCGGGACGTCCAGGTGAACAAGAACAGTAGGCAGAAGCTAGATTAACACACAGGTGGGCTTTGGACATGGACAGCCAAGAGTCACCAGGTGAGTTAGTACAGTGGGGTGAAGGATTCAGAATGACACCAGAGAAATTAGATGGTGCATTGAAACACTGGAGACTCTAAGGCTCCGACCGGAAGATTTTTGTTGTGTGTGTATCCACATTATGCCAGTTTTTCAGTTTTCCATTAATGTGACACCAGGGCAGCGTGAGAGGTTTTACATCTCACACCTCTCATCTTAAAATGATCATTGAATTCCGCTCATAGTGTAATATCATGTCCACCACCAGGTGGCAGACTGACACAGCTTTTGTTTCTTTACCTGCCAATCACAGAGCAACCAGGGACGGACTGTATTCCAGTTCAGGCACCTTGGGTATGGATATGTCCTTGTATGTCTTCAGGACACCGTACTGAACCATCTGGCTATAGGTGGTCCCCAGACAGCCAGGAGGTGGTGCCGTGGTCCCCTGGCGACCCGTAGAATGCCCCGTGCTGCGAGCAATCATGCTTGAATTAGTATCCAGCTGAGTTTCTCTGTGTTCCTCTTGCTTATTGTTATGGCCATTTCCTTGTTTGAATGCAGCCTGAGGAAAGTGCTTTAACGTCTGGAATCGCCAAGCCTTGATTCAACATACAAACCTGCCCTTTTATTTCAACCCTCCCCCCACTATATAGACAGCCAATATATTTCTATGGTAAGTGAAACGTAAAATACAGGGGATCACAATACGATTGTAATATGTAACCTATTCACTTCACAACCTTTAGTGGGTGAAGCAGCGTCTATAGTATGTTATGTCTGTTGCTTTCCTCTTTATGTTTCCATCCAACACAATGGGTTTTATCACCCCAATAAACTGTGAGTTGAGCGGCAGAGATCTCTCAGGCTGGGCACTGACAAGCTTCCTTTATCTTTGGGAAGGGATGTGGGAACATCTAATCCTCTGCTTCTTATCATCCTAAATCAGTTTCTCCAAGGTTGTAAATTGACTGGAAGTTATTATAATGGAAACAGATTGTGAATGGATATAATTATGAATTAGTACAATATTCGTTTAGAGCTAAAGTCCATTGGCAGTGTTCTAGACATATTGGTCTTGAGTCCGAAGGTCCGTCAGGTCTTTTATTTTCACCTGCATGAGATAAAAATTGTATCTTGATATGAAAGGCTAGTTTTATGTGCCTATGCAATTATTTCCTCAAATGTTTTTGTTTGATTTCACTTCGTCAGATCTGGCATGAACTTTGCTATTCTCTTAATAATAATGGGTGTACAGTTTATAATTTACATTTCACATTGACACGATATCCATCTTTGCTTTCCTTTGGAATAATTGAAAACATTTCTCAAGGTCCCATTAAAGGATGATACATTCAGTGGGGTAAATTCCTCCTCAAACAGCGTGTACCACTCTGATAGAGCACTTTGCTTTCCGGAGATTTGTTGTCATGTGTGTTGGCCACTCTAGTGAACCAAGAAACCTTTTCCTTGTATTCTCACCTCTGAGGGAGGTTGAGGACATACATATACTTTCCATCGAATGACCATCATCATTGTGTCCCACAGGATTGTAGGAATAATCTCCAGAGAATTGTTGTCCTATATATCTGTATTTGTATTTCTTATTTGATCTACCAGGCCAGGTTTAACCTCCACATGGTATTTCATTCCCTACCGTGTAGATGGTTTATGATTGGGGTCATACTGTTGTCTCATTTAAACCTCACCCGTCCCACATTCCTTCTCTCTACACTTGTCATCTCTAAGGTCACCTCCGTTTGTACCATCTTCCAATGACTAACTGTGTGTCTTCCCACCATGACATTTAGTTCTGTAACACATTAAGTTTAGGATAAGGACCACTCCCATCCTTGTTTCCATCCACAGGTTTTTGTAAACAACGTGTGTTTAAGCTTTAAGGACAAATCAGGAGTTCAAGCCTCCACAAGGAGTTGCCAGAGCGCAGTGAAGCAAGGGGTGTAATTCGATGACTAAGCTGCCAGAACCCAACAGTGCTGGCCAGTTGCCCCGCCCTTCACTGGACCCTTGGGCTCATCCACAAGCAGCGTTTGAACCCTGGTCTCCCAGTGACGCACCAACTGAGAGGCAGTTACTTTCTCTTGTATCCAGAAATAGCAACACTCCAAATATAAACCTGAAACAAATAAAAACAATCTAATTTCATTTGGGCATATGGGCTTGCAGGCCAGAAGTTTTGCCCAACCCGGGTTTAGAGAGTAGCCCCTGGTGTTCTGTGAAACATTGAAGTTCTGAACAATCATCGTACTGTAATAATGTCTTTATGAGTGAACAACAAGCTACTTCCCTGAAATAGCGTTCCTTTTCATACCTCTTCATATGTACTGAAGGACATGCACATTTCCTCCTGAAAGCTTGAGTAATGAAGTGGTAATGTGTACTGACCAATTACATTTTTATTTCAGTGTGTTAGAAGTAAGAAATGGAAAATCAAGACACTACCGAATTTGAACCTAACAACATTGACAATTCTGAACAAGACCACAAGCCAACGGAAAAGGTTAGTAAGCATTTTCATGATGTTTTTGGGGACTTTAGCACTTGTTCGCTTATAATAATGTGGGTACGTTTGTGTTGCAGTGTTACTCTGAATTATCCAAAATGGGTCACTAGATCACCTTTGATTACCACAAAGATGCCCATCTACGAATAAACTTTCTAGTAATATACCGTACCTTTACAAACCTTGGGACAGTCCATTTAGTCAACCCTTCATGTGGTATTTGAGTGTAGTCTTAATGATCCATGTGACATGTCACTGTAGACTTTGAAACATTGTTAATTCAGATTTTTCTTCACTGTGTACCACTTAAATTTCATAATTCAATATGATGTGCGATGGGTAATCCACAGTTCACAGAGTTTTTAATAGCTGTTAACCTAAACTCTTATTTTTCAAATAAACTATCCTACCACGGGGAATCTGTAGGGAAGCAGACAGATTTTACTTGATGTACAACTTAAAAGTGTGGATTCCTCCAGAGGAATCATGCCGCTTGGAAGGGTGTTTTTAAGAACTTACCGTGGAATCTGTCTGTGTGTCATGTTGCTCACCATCATTACCGGTTCTGACGGTCAGATGTGTTTGGTAGTCTACTACGTTGTGTAGATCACGAAATGTTGGCTATTTATGCAGTTCTGCATCTCAGGGGTTTGTGGCCAATATACCAAGGCTAAAGGCTGTTCTTATGTAGGACGCATTGCGGAAATATCCAATGATTTGTGTGTAATTTTTATATCACAAACCCATGGGATGCCTTTTATAAACTGGAAAACAATGCAAGTGGAGCTGTAAGGTCAGACTTGTATACCATGGCGTTTAGCCAATGAGCAGTCAGTATTCAAACAACCTGGTCTGTAGGTTCTCTTGAAACATGAATGTTAATTCAAGATGATTAAGGCTGATTGCCATTGTATATTGGACAGTATACCATGGGTATTAATTCACAGCACATTGTGCTGTCTTATTGTGGGTTGGTAACCAACGCAAAAGAACCATCTTGGTGGGTTGTGGTTTATTGCCATGTACCACGGTAAAGTGCTGTGTCCATGCACTCTGCAATGCCTTGAATTGGCCATATACCACACCCCTTTGTGTTTTATTACTTGCATATATCACGGTTATCAGCCAATCAGTATTGAGGATTCAAACCAACCGGTTTATACTGCAATATACTGCACCTATGTCCCATGTTCCCTCCTATTTGTCCCAGGTCGTTGTACTAATTAATTGGTGACACTTTAAGTAACACTCTTACTAATGATATTTAGAGACGGGCTACTCCACAATTAGAAATGCTGAAACACGATCATTAGATGTGCTTCAAAATGTCTTCATTTCAAATTGTTACTCAGAAGGGAATTGAATTAAAATGGCTGGAATTTAATTGGCTACTCTGAAAATGTCAGATAATTACCTTTACCCCAGTCCTCCCCGTTCTCCTCTATACCTTTCTCATTTTAGCCCCAAGGCGTTGAATGACGCTTACAAAAGGTATTTTGTACTGAACTGTGGCAAGGTCTAGTTTGATTCATCCACACTAGGCTGGTTTTCTGCAAAAAGTACAATAATTGTTATTTGGTGTAAATCCGTCCACCCTTCCCTTCTGAGATTTAGATGCATCTACAAAGATATGAGTTATGTATAGTTTTTGGAGTTGAAGGTGTCAGACGTGCATTCATACAAAAACAAAGTTTTTATATAAATTGCTTTGTGGTAAACCTTTCTCTGGGGATTCACTTGATAAACCAAAGCCCGTAAGGGAGCTTGTAATTTATATTATTTCTAGAAAAATATGTAACCCCAATATATTGTGCCTGTGCTACAATCAAAGTTATCTACTTGGGTCATTAGCTTTTTGTTTGAGGTGTTTAATATTACTCAGATAAACCTACCAACATTTTCTTCTGTAAGGATGCACTGATTCAATTGAGATAATATAATAAGGAGAGAACATTGCTGCTTTGACTGGACTATACTTATAATAATACAATACTGCAGTCTCATGCACATACACATTTTAAACAGGAATTCTTATTCAGAGCGAATAGGAACAGCGTAACCTTATCAGGCCTTCCGATTTGCCAGTCTGGGATTCGATCAACCAATGGGTAATGGGGCTGATGATCCAGCCACTGAACTGAAGTTTGTCTGCTCAACAGGCAATTGCCAGTGTGGGTCTAATTATCCTAAAGCATTTTCCATCTGTTTGCATCTGCCTGACTGTTGAGCTTGTGTTGATATTCATTTAGAATATATTTTTTAGGATGTTTATTTTTATCACCTCTTGGTCTACTGGTGCCAAAGACTCGTGTTTCTCAAAAATGTCCACAGTCCATTGACACAGATCGTCAGCCATTTGAGTAGCTTGGCTCTCACTTGAGTGGTTTACCATGCTCCACCAAACCTTTGTTAGGCTTTTTGAAGGCCATCAATATGTACCGGTATCGTCCCCAGGTTCCAATGTGGCGCCATCTTTTATAATGCATCATTTTGTTTGGCAAACGTGGCCTATTAACTAAAATGTTGTGCATGAATGAAAATGTATTATTACAGGTTTCCATAAACTTTAAAACGGCTTTAATACAGCTCAGTTCAGGAAAGTCAACATGCTAGGCTATGATGTGTGACTGGTTTACTCCAGTGAGCTTCCTGGGTCAGAACCTAGAAGTCAAATAATCTACAGCGGAGCGGGATAACAAATGCCCCAGATGGATTACCGGTCCAGTCATACAACACCAATTACTATAGCCACAAAAACCTATATCTGCATTGTGGCTGCAATACCCTAGATGCACCTTTTCATATTTAAAAAAAAGACATATAATTCTAATTCATGGTCAAGTTGGTGGTGGTCAGTGAGTGGGTTACAGGAAACATACGGGGGCCCCTGAGCTTGTAGCCTTCAAAGAAATGAATGACCCTCGCCACACTTCCCCCGGGACTCACGCCAACCTTGACTGGACAATACAAGTGCTTTAAATGCGTCTGAACAATGACCTGACCTCTGAACTGTCTTAATGTGGCGTATCCGTTTCTCTCCGTGTTTTCAGCCTCAGCGCATCACCGCATGTCTGGTGAATGCAGCCTTCTTTGGAGCCCTGGGGTCATCTTATCTCTATGGTTACAATCTGTCTGTCGTCAATGCTCCTACCCTGGTGAGTCAACCCATTGTGTCACCTGAGATGTACTCATGTAGCTCGGAGGGTTACCTAACATTGATTTCTCCCCTGAGACTCTTTGTCGGCGCTATTTAAAAAAAAAAAAAAAAAAAATATATCTCCTGAACTATGAAGCCCGGGTGTAATGTGGAGCAGGTTCATTGTGCTGTTCAACTGGGATTAAAGGGTAATAACAACGGCTTTAGACTAGAATGGACCAAATAGGTATAGACATTTGAAAGTTTAATGACGATGATTGTTTTTATTGCTGCACATGCATACATACAGACTTATTGTATAAATGACATCTGTCGAGATTTTCTGTAACCCCTAACGCTAAAATATGCATTGTCCTTGTCAGGGCCTGCTAAATAACTGATTTCACTGTTGGTGTTAGGATATTTAGTTGTATGACTTTTATAGAAAACCTCAAACACACAACACACAGATTGCGATAGTCCTTGTCAATCAGTTCCAATGAAACAACAAAAGTCACACTACTGAATCATCTGGTACTAATCCGACAAATCAACCCATACCCTCTCATAGCATCAAAGTGAATTCTAGAGAGTCTCGAATCATCTGGTACTACTCCTACAAATCAACCCATTCCCTCTCATAGCATCAAAGTGAATTCTAGAGAGTCTGTCATTAACAACCACAGCGGTCCAAGCATTGTTCATCTCTCTTCCCCGATTCTATGATCTGCTACTTACTCAGAAGGCTTCCCACTCATGTTCCCTTGGTCCTGAGTTTTTGTATCCTTTCACTTTAATACATGCACTTTAAAGTTAATGTTCCGTCAATGTTTCTCTGGAACTCCTCTTCCATATGTTTCAACTTAATAAAAACTAAACTATTTACTAAATTCCGTAAAATAATCTCCCTGTCCTTCCCGGACCCCTTATGAGATTTAAAGGTTCAGTGCCATAAACATTTTTAACTTGTTTATTACTTTTTCCCCACATTAAAAGTCTGATGTAACATTGTGACAAGGGAAACAGGACTTTGATGCCCCTTTGTGTAAATCACATCACAACACTAACATGATTACAATACAATGACTGTTGAATAACTAGTGACCCTCCTGTCAGCCAATCATATCAGGTGATTTGTTTCACTATTTCAAAGACATTTCTTAACCCTAACACAATCAGATAAATCGAATGGCCAAAAGAAGCTCAGAGACATTCATATATGCTTCTCAAAAAGTTAAGGGAACACGTAATCATCACAGTATAACACCAAGTCAATTAAACTTGGGATATCAATCGGTCCAGTTAGGAAGCATAAGCCAGTCACCTGTTTTGGTGCAAATGAAAGTGACAACAGGTGTGCACCTGGAGAGGCAAACACCACCAAAAAGGGAATGGTTTTGCAGGTGGTGGCCACAGACAATCGTTCTTCATATCCTGGAGCTCCAAAATACATGTTTTGAATGCAGTCATGTCTCTGGAAGGTTTTGGTTTCTCTGTAGGTTACCCGCAAGCTGATCAGTGGTAAAGGTAAGCATGGTTTGATGTCAGAGGATAAAACATGTTTCTTCAAAATATACATATCATTTTTTCCCCATGATAATAAAAGTGTTAATGATTGAAAATAAGCAATTTTTTTTTTTAACTAAATCTGGTAGAATCCACTCTTGTGCACGAAAACCCTTAACACACTTTCATTGTAATCTCAATTGATGTTCCATACATTTTCTGGGGGGGGGGGCTAGGTCCTTCACCTCCATCTTAAGTTTTATATATATATATATATCTTCGCTCTAACTGGAATTGAAAGAAAATGTATGCCCTGAACCTCGGAGTGTTTAACTTCCTTAAAGGGTTTAATTTACACCAGAAGAAAGCACCGACAGCCTGCAGGTAGATATGATGATGTGCCATTATGTGAAGCTGGAGTGAAGTCAAGGGTGTTGAGGGACCGGAGTTAATTGGGAAAAAGTATGACATTTGTGTAGCGTATCAAATTTGTGAAGCCTTGCAATTTCTTAAGCAGGTAAACAGAGAACTCACACTGTAATATTTCTTCAAGTAGGCCATGGCCATTTAAACAATGTACGAAATAACAGCGGACACAACATGAAACATGCAGCATTAAATAGAATTAAGCTAAGTGTCTGACATCCAATTGAATAGAATTCTTATTGGAAATTCAAAGGGCTATTTAATGATTTCTGATTGAGCCCCCCTGTTCATCCTATTCCACATTCACCATTTATTGCCCCCTGACAGTGTTCTAGTTCCAGAATTCATTGGCTGGTTTAATTGCCTCTGCAGCAATACAAGTGGTCTTGGATTGAGTTTTCCAAAACAAATCCACCCACAGCTATATGCCTAAAAAAAGACCCTGCCAGGAACTCATTCTTGTGTGCTTTTAATGTTTTGACGGACATAACCAGGATCAGAGATTCCTCCCTGTTCAGTTGGAGACGTAGGTGTGATTGGTTGGTTTGTTTTCCTGGTTTGCTCACTGCTGGCTCTGTGCTTGTTGTTCTGTCTCCCACTGCTAATTGAATTGGTTTTAAAATCGAAGCAACACCTTCTGCAAGTGGTCTGTGTTTTCATAATGGTTTCAGGCATTAAATCTAGAACCACCTCTGTCTGGTACAGATCATGATTGTGGACAAGTATTCTGTGGCAATTAATACAAGTAAACATGTAACAACAGAAAACATGTTGTGTGACAGGCATTACCATCATGCCAAACCGCTATTACCTTAGCTCTTTCTGATTGACTACATGGACAAAATCAAGCAACTAACCTACTGTGAGATTTTGATTCTGGTTTAAAACAGGTTACCTTCTCTCTGTACAGCGAATGCTGAGTGTGTAGTTGTTTATTACTGATGTATACTGCTTCAACAGCACTTTCCCCCCAAGGCAGCAAGTTCCAGTTTTTCTTTTTTTTTTTTTTTTGAGATGGAGACAGAAAACTTTAAACCTTGTTTTCTAAAAGGGAACAATCGGCTCAAAAGTTAGCTAGGGGAAATTGTTTTTTATATGTATAATGCACTGAGCTGATATAAGCGGATATAAGTGAATCTACTTTATAAATACATTCATGGTGGCGGTGCTCCCGTTTATATTTTATTCAACAGACAGCTGTGTGTTTCTATTGTATGGGAAATACAATAGAAACACACACACGTTCTGTACAAGAGGGTCTTTAACACTGTAAAACGTAATGAGAAATAAAACACTTCTTATTTTAAGCAGTCATTTCAATAACAGTCCAGGTTATACTGGCATATTCCACCATTTAGCCCTCAGCAAGTCTGCTACATGAGAGGTGGACCAGCCCTTTAGTCGTTTCTTCTATTCAGATGTCTTTTCATAGGCTGCATTGGGTAGCTTATGCCCACTATATACAGCTACTAAAAGCAGAATGAACAACGTAGGCTTTCAATCATTTGTTTCCACAATTCAACCATTGTCTGCAATAAGATTTGACATTAGATTTGTATTAGATGTCTCACATTTTGTCCTTGTGCAATGAAGATTGGTGTGCAGCACCTTTCAAATGCTGAATTGTTGTCTTTACACTACAATACTTTGTGTTACCTGCAATGCTTCTGTCTTACCTGCAATACCTCTGCGTTACCTGCAATACCTCTGCGTTACCTGCAATACCTCTGCGTTACCTGCAATACATCCATGTTTCCTGCAATACTTTGTGCCACTTTAAAAGTCTGTGTCTACCAAATTGCAAGTTAGCAGGAGCGAGAGTTTACATGTCAAAATAATCTACTGGCTGGACTATTTGATTCCTTTCAAAAAGGTTTCACAATAGATCAGAAAGAAACGTGTAGAAAACCCTTTGTGTAATCCAGATACACTGAGCATCATCTTAACTCGTTTAGACAGAGAGGCCTGTTGCTTGTTGCCAATACGCCTCATGGTTTCCTGATAAGAAGAAACATCATGGAGTAATTAGACGAGAGTGTGGACGATGGTCCGAAAGGCTCGCCTCCACAGTCCCAGTACAGTGGGTTTCCTCTTATAGTTGGGTCTATTGTAGACGGGCAGATAAAACTGTAGATCGGTGTCGGCATTGATTACTGGCTTGTATCATTGATGGTAGGCCGTGACACGCCGTGATTACAGACATACTACAACGTTTTTCTGTCTGTTTTTTTTCAAGGCGTGTTATTAATGTTGTGAGGACGCCTGGTTTCAGTCAAACGTAGTCAAACCTGCATTCTATTAACTATGTTAATTATCTTGTGATTTGTAAGTTGGGGCTATCATGCTTTTTGTGAAGTTGCGTGTGTTATTGTGCCCATGTCTGTCACCACACAACAACTGTGATCGCCAGGGAATGTCCATGTGGCTTATCCCTCAGTAAAACACAACATGAAAGAGGTGCTCATGGCTTGCTGTTTGTAATACAGGCTGATGCCTTGTTTCCAAGTTAGCGACTTCTTGTTTGATTACATTTGTTTTATGACCCCTCTAGAGATTGCTGTTGGTCAGAGTCTTGAAACGAATTCAGCTACTTTTTAAGGCTGATCCAGCGACTTCCTATTGGTTGATTCAGTGACGAGGCTGACCTCCGCTGTGCTGCTCGGTTCGGTCTGCTGCTGCTTTGTGTGTGTACTTCTTTATTGTCCTGTAGCCTCTCTGTCCTGTAGCCTCTCTGTCCTGTAGCCTCTATGTCCACGACACGCCTTATCGGTGAAGCATCAGCTGACTGGTACAGTTCTGCCCTTGACCACCATCACGCTTGCTAATGAGTGTCAGCGCGTCCGATGGATACGCCTGTTCTCTGAGATCAGGCGTATGGTAACTGCGATTCGCGTTGATTATTTGCTTTTCAGATTTTCTATTATTTATAAATAATCAATATGCTGCGCTGTAATTTGAGTCAGACATTCTGTCCACAACGGATGTTTGTGACTTCAGGGTCAAAGCAAAAAAATTCTGCATTCTTCTATCCACTTGACTTACCGGGCATGCCAATTAAAATCCACAAATGAGTTGTTTAATTGGATCCGGAACAGACCGACGGTCCCCAGACACATGGCGTTTCAGTCACCCACCCTGTATCTCAATTCACTCAGCCGTCTCTGTCGCTCATACGCACACAATTATAATATAATCTAGACAGTCACGTAAGCATGTACACACGTGTTCGTCCACACTCGTGCGCGCACACACACAGACCAACGTGCACACACTCCGTAAATGTGACTTGTTAGACTTACCAATAGACAGATTTGCCAGCGCCCCCCCCCCCCCCCCCCCCCCCCCCCCCCCCCCC
>JACXGK010001495.1:0-20073 GCA_016801125.1 Novumbra hubbsi | reverse complement strand
ATTGCAGCCATGCTGCCTTTTGTAGACTGACGTAAGGCAGTGGAAATACGTGCCCGTCTGTCTCTGTTCACCTTCTGTTCACCTAAAGGTGCTGCTAACTTTTTAATTATGGGCGGGCGGTGTGATTAATAAATACTAAACTGTTGCTAGCCTGACCACCCGTCTCTTCTTTCCCGGGCAGTTTATAAAGGCCTTCTACAACCAGACATGGCTGGAGCGCTACGGGGAACCAATCAGCGCAGAGATGGTAACCACTCTGTGGTCCATAACCGTCTCCATATTTGCCATTGGAGGCCTTCTCGGAGCGCTCTGTGTGACGTTGCTGATGAAAGTCCTTGGCAGGTATGTGGGAACAGATATCAGTGTGAATCTTCCACCACTGGGTTGTTTGCCACGTATTTAACGTTGGTATTGGTATGTTATTAGAACCCTATTCAATTTCTGCTAATGACCGTGGCCATTTCTTCCTGGGTCCCAAACAGGAAACAAACCAGCATTAAAACAAATCTTAATATGTGGCTCTACACACATTCAGCCTTCCTTTAGGTTGGTTTGGGTGACCTCAGCAACCTTGTTGTGCTCGTTATTTCTGGGGTCTTGAGCTACGTGGTCTGTGAGCTAAACTGAATAGTGCATAACGGGGGAGTAAATGTATATTACCAGGTGTGGAATGCATACACCCACGAGACCACATTATTCTTCAGTCCAGTAGCAGCTCGGCTCCGTCACTGACCTCTTCGCTCGTGAGTCCAGTCTGTTGTTGAATATCATTGTTTGGATGGTGAGGAAACCTAAACATGCACGGAAAAAGGAATGGCCGTACTGAAGTTGACTCAAATGAAGGATGTTGCATCAGGTTTTTCATGCCACCACGGCCCTCTGCTGTTAACGGTCCCACACAGCCGAGGGTTCTCCCTGTAGGTTCATATTCCCTTGTCGTTCTTCCACATCCGTCCTGCGTCTCCCGCAGTCTTTGAGAGTGTCCCTCTGGAATACCGCTCCCCCCGTCTGTGCCTCCCCGTTTCTCCCGTCCTCCGATATCATCCCAGTTGGCGAATCTTAAGTGCTCAGGACACGCGTGGGGAGGCAGACCGGCCGCGGTGCTCAGGACACGCGTGGGGAGGCAGACCGGCCGCGGTGCTCAGGACACGCGTGGGGAGGCAGACCGGCCGCGGTGCTCAGGACACGCGTGGGGAGGCCAGCCCAGCTGTTCCTGCTCTCCTAACGTCAATAGGGATCCCGAGGTCAACGGAGATGTCCGGATTACCGAATGACATCGGCGTTTCATGGTTGTTAAGTGTCATTCATATTCGGCAACCTGTCAAATTGGCCGGGTTGTCGATCGTGGCCCTCGAGACAAACGTCTGAAAAAACATGCGTGGTCCGTTCCTTTGGGTTTACAACCGGGTCCCGTTTAACACAAAGCCTCCATTAGCATCTCCAGCTTCTCTACCTCTCACTTCCCAACCGAGCGGGGCGATGTGAGGCTAAAGCGGCACGTGACGCTGGCTAATGAGTGGCTGGGAACCCCGATGGCCACACGAACTGGCCACCTTAGCCAACAGAAGGTCCTTGTCAGCCTCAATGCCTTCATTTCCTCAGTTGGGGTTCTTTCCCAGGCGTGGCACCTTGTGAGGCTGCCAAGGGAGAGAACACGCCCTCAGTCGTTGACCAGCGTGATTTCAGGTAGAACGGACAGTCTGCGGAAAGAGTTGATGGATTGTTGCGATCAGTGGGGTTTTGTCAGAAAGTTCCCTGACTGCTGGGCTGATGACCCTGCTAACCTCCTTCGGCTCGTTGTTTCAACAAATGTCCTTTTCAAATAATCTATTCTCTGCTAATGATCTGTCACTCTGAGCAAGTTGAACTTTTCATCCTGTACCCCAAATCATTGGTTTAAATTGAACCATCATATATTTAAGAAAATGTCAAGGTCTTAGACTCCTTGGAATACAGATTAATCCTTAAATAATGTTGCGTGAAAGGGACTTTAGTAGTGTGATTTAACTGTCCTTGATGTTCACATAGCATGCAGCAAAGCATGCAACTGACATTTTGGGTGAAATGTTTCTGTTTTGTTTACTCAGAAAGACTGAAATCCCGTTTCCAAGTGTGATCTTTGAAGGTTAACATGTTTGACCTCTTCCTCACGGTGCATAGGGGAAAATACACTTGCACCGTCTTACAGCTCCAATTGACTAATACTTTTTCATAATTGTCTTAATGTTGGAGATGGGTATTTTCAAGTTTATAGCTGTTTTTCTATAGCTATTGCTTAATTCATGAAAGCACAAAGAAGATTTCATTTGTGTGTCCTCTGACTACCATGTTGCTGGTTTAGTTCTCCATGTGGGTTACCTCATGTTTACATCGCAGGTAAACAGGATGAGCACTAAAGATTTCCTAATGATTCAGATGAGGTTGAAATAATAAATGTATACATATCAACCATATATTTTTATTACATTTGGTTCACAAGACTTTCATAGTCTTGAAGTACGTTTCTGAGTATAAGATCAAGCTGATGACATTTATAAAAAAACAAATTGCACATTTTTATCGTGGTGTGGCTTTCATCCAGGTGGGCGCTCTCTTTGCACAAACTGTAGTGAAAAAAGACCCAATGTAAAACATGAATGGAATGACGTTTCCTGCTCAGAAATCGACCCCATATCTGTGGTTTCACAGACCAGAGAAGGACTATGAAATCCCGGGGCTTGTGTTTAATTTAGCTAATGGATGAAATGGCCCCATGGTATTGTGAAACAAGAGACTAATGATAACCTCTGTCTTTCCCTTTGCTCTGTCAGGAATCCATTACAGACCTTCAAAGCACCCTCTTCAACCTAAATTTTCTAACGAGAATAATTCATGAAAAAATGAAGAAAATCCTATTTCCATTTCAATTTCAGCGAGTGAACGATGGCACTGTTATTTTATTCATTTTCTATTTGTAATGAATTCCTTCACTAGTATAGTGACTGTAGATCGGATCGCAAGAATGGTCTTAGGTCAAAGTAAGATTTCATACCCAAAAAGATTTTAATTAATATGTGCTCAAGTTCATTGGTACCCTTACAGCTCACTGAAATAATGCTTCATTCCTTCTGAAAAGTGATGAAATGAGAAGCTACTGTATCATGTATACTTGCATGCCTTTGGTAGGCATTGAATAAATCAAGCTTTGAAAAATTATGAATTATTTTTATTCTACAGAGATATTCTAAAATGGCTTGGAAACATTTGTTTGTACCGTTTAGAAAAGATGATAAATAATTGGATAATTGCGATATTTTAAACTAATTAGTTTCATTAATTAGTATCACACGTCTCCATCTTGTAATCTGTCATTCAGCCTATTTAAGTGGAAAAAAGTAGTCACTGTGCGGTTCTGTTATCATTCTGTACACCCCATTGAACATGGACCTTAGCAAGCAAAGGAGAGAGTTGTCCGAGGACATCAGAAAGAAAATAATAGACAAGCATGGTAAAGGCTACGAGACCATCTCCAAGCAGCTTGATGTTCCTGTGACAACATTTGCAAATATTATTAAGAAGTTTAAGGTCCATGGAACTGTAGCCAACCTCCCTGGTTGCGGCCACACAAGGAAAATCTACCCCAGATTGAACAGAAAGATAGTGGATAATTCTGTATTCTATATTTGTTGTGGAGGGGTACCAACACATTTCAGCACGTCTGTAGATCCAGAAGGACTCTCCCTGGTGGAGTGTAGCCCATTCTCCTCCCCTGCGTGGACATTCTACTTTCCCCAAGCCAGTACACCTTTGTGCAGACATGTTATAAACAAAATGAAAGAAGACATCCTTCCAGAGGGTTTACTTACTTTTGCAGTTTGTAGTTCTAGTTGTTCTAGACTGTAGTTTTAGGTTCATTTAGCTTCTTCTTAAACCAGCTTTTAGTGCACAAGACTGCTTGTGGTAGGTTGGAAGCCTGCAAGCTTTGTTGCGGTTATTGGCCTGGGAATGCAATCTTCTCAATGTGTATGTGCTGAAAAAGACTTCCTGATTGAGCGGGCCACTGTGACAAAATGCAGAATGGCCTGATGCTTCGTGTTTTGCGATTAGACTGGTTGAACTTGGTGAAGCGTGAAACATTTTAATCACTAGCTCAGGCAAATGTCTTCAAACGGGCACGGGAGACCGTGACAAACGTAATGACCTATGTTCCCTTCTCGGCTCTCGAGTCACCACAGGAGTGATTGTAATGGCATGCAGTTCACCGCTGGCTGCACCTGACATTAGGATTCTCCATGTCATCTCGATCACGCCTCACTTGGGATTGGGGCTCATGAAACAAACGCTTCACTGTGCTGTCCGTCATCACCGGAAATGGAGAAGTGTGTCTATTTATTTGACGTGGGGCGTTTCCCATCACACATCTGAAGCTGAACCTGGGTCTTGCAGTAAAACAATGGTCCAATACACATGAACAAGTCCACATCGGATTTGGAATGGCCTAGTCAGTTCCGGGCCTAAATCCAACTGAGAAATTGCAAGGCCTCGAGTAAACTGTACATGCTACAATACCAACAAATGTATTTGAAGCAGTTGTGAGCAGTGACTGAACAGTTTTGCATTAAGTAACAGATATAATTCCTCCACATCAATGCCAGACTAACAGACAACCACAGAAAGTGTACTAATTGTAGATGTGGGAGCTTAAGCACTTATTTGGTCTGATCTGCTAATTACTTACACACTGTTGCATAACTTGGACTGAAGGAAATCACTATGACCTTCTTCTAGGGAAGACGATGGATTCATTAGTTAGCCCCATCCCACTCTATTTATATAAGCACCTTTTCAATATTGCAAAGTGCTGTGTGGAGAAGAACTTATGAACTAATCCGATCTTTTATTATCTCTCGATCTCTGCCTCCTGTAGGAAGGGAACCTTGCTCCTGAACAACGGGTTTGCAGTGATATCCGCTCTGTTGTTGGCCCTGGGGGAGAAGGCCGGCTCCTTCGAAATGCTCATCATTGGCCGTTTCATCATGGGTGTGGACTCTGGTGAGCTCTCCTTCTGCCAGGCTGAGGACATCTAACTGCTGTCTTGTATACAAACACAGGCTCAGCCAGGAGACTTCCACAAGACTCTTAGCTGACTCACATACGAGGTAGCTGTTCTACTTGGATATTAGTACGGGCAAGGATATGCAAATGAATCAATGGCACTTCTCCAAAACAAGAAAATGTGTTTTTTTACAAGGCTAATTGATCAGTTTCATGTAAAGGAAACGTCATGTAAAAAAAAGAATTCACCTCATGGATGCTGAATACCTGGTGTACTAGCCAAATTCTGTTGCCTTGGGTTTGTTCTTTATCCGGTAAAATCCTTGGATTAGGAAGCTTCTCTTTGACTGCCGAGCTCAACAAGTAAAAGTGGTTGGGGAAGCCTCTAGGCATCAGTCACTGTCATTGGATTTGAGGTTTCTAAACTAATGGCTGGCACTTCAAAGAGGTAAGGATATGTCGTATAAGAGATGAGGACATGTTGTATAAGCACTAGGAAAGGACCAGGATCATCAGAGGTTTTAGATTAGGACCAAACGCACCCTTCAAAATGTGCAGCATTATTTTACCTTGCAGCCCCCTGCTGGCTTGCCTGTGAATGGCAGACCTGACGGTACAGGAAATTGTGTTAGTAGGCCTATAGGGGGCACTCTTTATTCCGGTCTTAATAACACATCCCGACGCCCCAGGGCAGTGTGCGGGGAATTTGCCCGGCATAAGGTGTTGGGGACGAAACGTTAAACGGCCGTCCAGACTCGATTACAAACGAGTCCAAGTCGTCCTTGGTAAATGGCATTTCGGTCATTACCATCAGTCACAATCCTATAAAGATTGTCTTTGTGTCCTTGGCTAAGATTTTACATTTTTCTTCTGACCTATCTGCCCATGCCTTTATTTTGTTCTGTGATGGGCGGTTTCGTTTTGGAGAAACGCAATCGGGTTATGTTTAAGCACATGGAATGGAGTATGTTCCTCAGAATCTGCTGACTGCATAAAAGCACCCCTCGTAGTGTGTGATAGCACTCTTCACACTCTTTGTGTACATACAGTTAGGTAGTAGCTGCCTATACTTTAAAGAGTTTCTCCTATGCAGCCCATATTGAATTGAATCTTGGTTGATTTTGTGCTTGTGTTTTCAGGCATTTCTCTGAGTGCCCTGCCAATGTATCTCGGGGAGATAGCCCCAAGGCAGGTCAGAGGCTTTATCGGCCAGTTCAACTCCATTCTCATCTGCCTTGGGGTGTTTACCGGACAAGTCCTGGGACTTCCTGAACTTCTGGGCCAGGTCAGTACTGTTGGCGGTGGGGGATTTTTCTGTGGTTTCCAAATCGAATTCAACTGTCATTTTCTTCATCTCCGTATCATCTGTACATGTCGGGATGTGGCTGGTGGAAATACCTTGCCTACACAGCAACATCACCCCGCCTTGGTCTGTGACCCTGTAGTGCATCGAAATGCCTGGGTGATGTAATTGGGTGTGAAGTTGGAAATTCCTATATTTTCTACTTTTCTCAGTTTCGCGGGTAGTCAGTTTAATTCTAATTTACACAAAACAATACTCTAGGAAACCCAATACTTTAGTTCAATAATTTTTCATGTGATCACATGGCATTTACAAACGGAGAAACAACCTCACAGCAGTTTTCCCACAAAAGACACAGAAACGTTCACACACGTAGAGTACATCAGCTCGACTCCTCCTTCAACCCGTATCAGCCAATCAGAGGTTTTGGCGGGAAAACTCCCCAGAGAGCAAAGCTCCTTACGTTCTCTCAATGCCACGTAATCAATACAAAATGGAGGATTTGATTTCCAAAATGGTGGAAGTAAGGACCCCTTTGAAAATAACGATGAACTGACCAATATGTTTACAAAATATATAGGAACACAAAAATTATGCAAATAACTATATTTATGCCTTCATCAATAAGGCATGTTTCTTCAGGTGGCAGAGCCCAGTAGTTGCTGACGCTAGTGATTCTGGAAGAGAGTGTCTACTAAAATGAGGAATAAAATGCATTCTGGATTGGCATCGGCGTTCTGCGAGAGCAAGTCTTCATGTATTTACTGTCTCATTAGATTTTAAAGTGAACACTCCAGGATGCAGGCCTGCGTCTTTCTTACACAATTGTGCGTTGGGTCTGAACAGGGAACTCTGACTTGTAAACTGGCTGAAGAGGATCTTGTCAACTACTAGTTGTGTCCTTTCCCCCGCTACCCTGCAGGCGTGTTGATTCTGTACCCATTATAGCCTTCTTAATGGGAGTCTGCTGTAGACCTATCAGAGAATTGTCATTCACTCAGTGCCTTTGGGGGCCCTAAGCTAGATTCCATTTGGGGCCTCCTCTCCCCTATAGGTTGGGGGATCCCTAGCAGTCGGGGACCCTTAGCGGACAGGGGCCCTTATCAACAGCTTATGTGGCTTATATCTGGAGCCGGCCCTGCAATCATTTCCACTGATAAAAAGTGCAGATGATTTGGGAAACAATAGAGTGGATAGTCAGTCTCTGGACTTACTAAGGTTTATTTTGACAGAATCAAAGAGAGAGACCGTTGAAGTGGAGAGACCCGGGTGGACGTGAGAAATTGAACTCTGGTTTCCGAGAGAGAAACGCATATGCACATTCCCCAGAGATGTATTTATTTCATGGTTGTTTTCGGGTCAGCATTGACCTTTATCTATTTTGTCAAAGGCATAGCAGTGGAGCACTGGGCCAGACACACAGACACATATATATATATATATATATATATATATATATATATGCATTTTTTATTTATGGCTGGATTGGCTGGTCTCGTCCATCATTCCAGCACACTGACAACCTTTAGAAACATCATACATATTAAGTTACATGTACGTTTTGTTCTATTTTTTTTGTTCTTTAGCATAAAATCATGTTTTCCATGTTGCTGTGCACTCAGCTCTATTTATGATCTTTTGAGACCCCTTAAATGGGGTGTGTCCCATTTAATGTAAATTTCTCTCTCTGTGTACTGTGACAAGCCTTGATGAATTGCTATGATGGTAACCTTTATTTCCGTTGATGACCTTCTCCCAAATGGAAGCATGTTTTCAGCTTAACAACTATAAACCAGGACGTCATTGAGTCCCCCATAAAGAAATCATCAACATTCCTTGAACGTTTACAGTAAAGGCACAATCTGCAGCCTTATGAATATTCCCTATTAGGTCTTGAGCCAGGCCATCATAGTTTGGCTGTCAGGCTCACTTGGCAGACAAGGGCCCTCATCCAGGAAACATGCTGGCCAGAGACTGTGTAAACCAGCATTAAAAAATAAGATCATTCTTGATTCGCAAACAGACTATCATCGTGGAAAACAACAATTATAACAGCCTCAGTAACAACAACCTCCATGACAATGATAATAATAATATAATAACAATAATGACAGTATGGCTCTCATGCAAATGTACCACAATGTTAAATATTGTATCACTAACATTTATAACTGTTTCCTATGACTCTATGCTGTGTTTCTATAACTGTTCTTTTGTCTGTGTTAGTATGGTTTGATATGTCTCTGTGTTTGTTATGCACTAGACCAGGGGTCTGCAACCCGCGGCTCCGGAGTTACATGCAGCTTTTTAGCGGCTCTGCTGCCGCTCTCTGGAGCTTCGACCAAACAAAATAACATAGAAAGAAATAACGGTTATTTATTTAAAAAAATTGCACAGTGGCCAATCTTTCAAAGGGAACAGCTCTTATCTTGGAGTTTGAAGTGATAGTCACTGGAAAAAATTTAAATGCGTCACATCCTATTATGCTGTTGTGAAGCATGTTGTCAAATTTTTTTCGCTTTCCTGACCTGGGTAAAGCAACAATGGACATGTCAAGGAGGAAAATAGTTTAATCCTGTGTGGACTTATTCATTTGCTTTCACTGTCAACGATGCTGGCTTACCTGTATGCTTGTTGTGTGGTGAGAAATTAGTAAACAACAAAAAGTGTAATGTTGAAAGACAGTTCTAGAACAAGCACCCAGCATTTGCAGAAAAGTATCAAGCTGGAGATGAGAGAAAACAAGCGATTTCTCAACGGGTGCAGGAAACTGATCAAAGTAAACAGGCTTTCACGAAGTGGATCAAGTCTCCAAACTCAACGACTGCTGCTAGTTTTGATAGTAAGGCGTGGAAAGCCGTTCACAGATGGTGAATACATGAAAGAATTCTTCATTAAAATATCTGAGCATTTATTCTCGGACTTCAAAAACTAAAGTGAGACTGTTCAGAAAATCTGAAATATGCCTCTCTGTGCAAAGACCGTTAAGGACAGGGTCATTGAAATGGCAACAAACATCACCAGTTAGCAAATTGAAGGCATCAATTCTGCTCCAGCGTTCTCAATGGCCTGTAATGAGTCAAGTGATTTAAACGACACTGAGCAGACGACACATTTATGCAGATGTATGAACTCTGATGGGCCGCAGGAAGAACTCATAGCCTTAATACCTCTAAAACATTTAACGCTAACATAAGTAATATGTCAACAATTGTCTTTAGCAATTTTAGCTAATAGATCTAAAATTGACTAATGAGCGTGTAAATGTGTTACCAATGTTTGTGGGTTGAGCAGTTACCCCATACAGGGCAGTGCTTGCTCTTTTAGAGGACCTCGGGACTGGGCTGAGACACGAATGAGTCTCAACTGGCTAAACTGCTAAGCGGTTTTTGGCCATAATTTAGGGTGAAAGCTGTGAGTTTGTGGGTTGAGGGTGGCCACACCCTTGTGTGTGAATGAGGACAGGTGCCGCACGTTCTCGCGTCCGCGGCTTTATCTGATTTATTGATCTGCGACGACGTCCACGCTCATTTCAAAGAGGTGCGGTAGTTTCGTAAATCCCACTTGCAGACGATCGTACGTTCCTTCGTTTTTGTTGCATTACGGCCTGTAATTCCCATGGATCTTCATGTAATTTACATATACAAAATGGGCACAAAATAGTGAAAAACATAACTTGCTACAACAAATTCTAAACAAACGAGAACTATAAATGTGGTACTTGTATTTGCATTCACCCCTCTGCTATGCAGCCCCTGAATAAGATCTGGTGCAACCAATAACCTTTGGAGGTCACATAATTTGTTAAATAATGTCCATCTGTGCACAATCTAATTGCCCCATGATCTGACGCATGACCTCAGTATACAGCTCAAAAGTTGAAAAGGAAAGTTTTGAGTGAGGAAAAGGATTATATTTGCAGTGGTTTCTTAAATTAAACCCTTCTGGCCCTCACTCAAAACCTTTCCTTTCAGCTTTTTTGGCAAAGAAAAAAAAGGCACAAAAGGTCAAAAAAAATATTTTCGAGCTGTATATACACACCTGTTCTTAACGGGCCCAGATTCTGCAACACCACCAAGCAAGCAGAACCCCAAAGACCAAGGAGCTCTCAAAACAGAATAACATGTCTAATCAGTCCACTGTTGCTTTTAAACCAAAAATTCTGCCGGCAGTTTTTGGTAATGCTTCAGCAAACCGTATGCTGGATATCCTGTTTCAAACCCTGGGGTTAGACCTTGCAGTAGCTGAAACGTTCCCTTCAATCTGTCGGACAGGTTTTCTTCATAAATATGGTGAACGCTCTTCGGTCATCTACTGTTGTCTTTTCAGGCTATTTGTAATGGCTGAGCCCACTTGGGGTGTTCCTTTTTTTTAATGATTTTCCAGACCGTTGTTTTGTAAACCAGCCTGTTGTTTTGGATATGTTCCTGATGGATTTATCACAAGCGTTCCAGCCTCATAACGGCTTCTTTCACTTTGTTGACACCTATTTGTTCCTTTTGCTGACATGCATTAATAGCCCAAGCCAAAAGCAAATGCAAAGTCAAGACAAGGCATCAACAGCTATTTTATGCCTGACCAAGTGATGTGAAGAAACACATCTGAGTAACCAGTAGCACCTGTCAAGACAGTTGTTCAAATATACTTGTGCAGGCCAGAAATGAAGGGGCTTGTTGTACGTCTTTTCATTTCTAATTGGTGAACCAAGGATGCTTTTACCAATACCCTTAAACAAAAGCTGAGAATATTAACTTTGTGTGCCCCGTTTAAAATGTTGGGTTTCACATCCGAACCTTTGGAGTACAGAGCATGTATTACTACTTATGGCACAATAGACCAATCGGACAAACAATATAAGGCATCCCCACCCCCTGGCTCATTGTCAGTGATCTTCTGTCGATGCTCCTAAAAGACTGTAGACTTAAAGCGACTAAGGATGACTTCCCAAGGCCACTTCGTTTCAGTGTGTACGTCTGTTCCGTGATAATAGAGATGTGCAATTCTTCATTCACGTGTGCGTGCGTGCGTGCGTTGGGGGTTAAGAGGGAATTTAAGAATGAAGTGTGAACATTTGGAACGTGTGTGTGTGTGTGTGTGTGTGTGTATAAAGGCCTGGGGTGTTTAAATTCCCAACTGCTGGAATGTGTTTAAAACATTGAGATGGATTTTGATCCCTGAAGGCACAGCATGTCCTGGACAGCAGAAGGAACTCAAGCATCTATTGATGGCAGAGAGGGAGACAGTGTGTGGGGGAAAGAGAGGGTGGGAGAGAAAGACGGGGTGGGTGGGTGAGAGAGAGACAGGGAGGGTGGGTGAAAGAGGGGTTTGGAGAGAGACACACAGAGAAGGGTGGGAGGGAGAGACACTGAGTGGGAGGGAGGGACAAGGAGCAGATGTCAGGGTGAATGGGTGAGGGATATAAGGGTTTTGAACTTCAAAAAAAAACTTGCAGGGTTGTTGCTATCGCTCAGGCCACAGAAAATAATAGTAATTGCAACATAAATAACAAAGAGCCTTACTTGAGGCGGTTTCCACACACACACACACACACACACACACACATCAACAGAAGCACACACAGGCGCACACAAAGAAGAGCTCACAGACTAGGGGGGTTCCTAATTCGACTTCACACTGTTTAAGCTGTTTTAATTGCTTTTATTTTAATTCAGTTTCTGTTGTCCAGGGTGATATGGCAGGCGCGTGTGATGATAATCCGTCGTTTTGACCGGACTTCAGATTGGACCACAGAAACCACCCTTTTCTCCCCGTGGCGAAAAAAGGCCCCCTTTTGGGAAGAGAATCCACGTGTGCTCTCACAATACCTGTAAAGAGGATGTCATAGTACTGAGCTGGTATAAGCATTTCACACCCCAGGGGGGGTTCTGCAGGAATAGATGAAGAAGCGTCATGATCCTATTTTATAGGTCTCTACGTCTCCCAGGGCTAAGAAATGTCAGGGTTCACCACGACGGGGATGTAATTGTGCTCCCATGAGTCAGCAGTCAATTACATCCCCAGAAAGGAGCAGGGCGAGAAATAGTTGGGTGAAAGAGGTGTTGATTTGTTACAGCCAAGTGATGGTGAAATGATGGGTTTTCTCTCTACCCCACTCCATCTCCTGCTGTTGCATAAGAAACGATGAGATTGAGCGCACATTACTTTATCACCGATCCCTTTTTACTCCCACAGGAGTTTGAAGGGGGGGTGGGGGGTCTGTTTTATTAGATTTTTTTGGTGGGGAACTACAAACCAAATCCCTATGGAATCGTTCCAACTCCGAGACATTGATCTAAGTTTGGAAGTCACTTTATCTGGTGCAGAAGCTCAAGGGATGAAGCCTGGTGGAGGCACCTGGTCCCTGGGTCTTCAGAGTTTCCACGGGCGCTTGTTGGAATTGTGACTGGCACAGTTTGAGCAGGCGCTAGCTCACTTAAGTTAATTTTTTTTTTACAAATAGACACATCGGCTTAGTTTAACTCTAAATATCTTTTGTCTTTCCTTAATCTTTTCCCAATTATTTTACGTGTTTTAATATGACTGTAATGGGAGATGTTGCTTGCGAACAGTTTTTCTGATTTTTTTATTTAAATTGTCAAGAAAAATACTCCTGGTACCAATAATTATAACCACGCCATGTGGCTGTGTGTGGGAATTCATAACTGATTTGGACAATTTGTGTGGTGGTGTGTAATATTACGTTTCGTTCTCTTCGATTCAAACGAAAGTTGCCTTTTCACAACGAGAATTTGCTTCTAGCGGGATGTTCTTGACTGTGTCTTTTGTTGATTTGCTGTGTATGTCCTGACAACAGTAACTGGCAGAAGGCCAAGGCTTTCTGGTCACATCCGGAGAGGACAGTGGCTCTGGCCGTCCCACAAATGCACAAACCCCTTAGATCTCTTCATCCACCCCTGAGGCCGTAGACATCCATCTCGGCCTCCTGTTTAACGAGACAAGATCACGCCCACACACTCACTGGTGATGAGGAGTTGGAGTTAAAGCTGTGCCAGCCGTTAGCTACGGCACACACAACAAACAAAGTCTGTGGAAGTGAAATAACTGTTGTGGTGTTGTTACCTTCCGGGTGTTTCTGTTGCGTGGATAACTTGTTTGTGTGTGCTTCAAGATTTCTGCGTTTTGTTTTAGAGAGGAACATTTGAGAGGCTAGGAACTTCCTGGCATTTTGAATGCCAGGAGACTTCCCCACATCGATTTGTTAAAAAATACACCTTAACAGGTTTACACACTGAGAGAAAAACATGACTGTTTTTTCCTGACTTGAAGACAATGTTTTTGTGAACCAATCACAACCATTCCTCTTGAAAGGCAGAGAAATAACACGTTCTGCTCGTGGCCCTTGAATGTATATCCCATGATACAACTGGTGGTCCTTAGTGAGCTGTTAAGCCCTTTTCAAGTCCATAACCAAGGATTTTCCTAGCTAGCTGACTAGCGCTTTGACGAAGAGTCAAGGGAATCCCCTGATTATGACGCCACCTGCCACACGGTTGACCCTTCGCCAACATGCCTTGCCCTAAGCAGCGCCCAGACCCACATCAGTCAGAGGACTAGTAAAGGTTTGAAACCTAGACTGCCATGGACAGCTTGGCGCTGTGAAAGTGGAACACGGCTGCAGGACTGCATGCCTCTTCTCTTTGTGAAAATAGCACCTATAACAAAACCAGAGTCTGCTAAAGAGTGAAGATGGCTGTGAATTCCAAGACGGTGTGAATATATAAGATGAAGAAGAATACCCAATGTCTTTGCATTATCTATGATAGAGAAGGGGGGAAAAAAGGAATTTCTGCTGACACGCTTCATATCCTTGCTTGTTCTTAACTGTAATTCTGCAGGTGTCATGAAGGACCCAGGTGCAGGGAGAACAGAGGACTATTAAAAACAGAGAGCCGAAAAGTAACAGAAACACTTCACTCGGAAAACAGAGACGACTTTAGAGGTATGAGAACCAAATAATGACAGACAAGAAACACTTGGGAGGCGGGAACATAAGTACAGACGTATGAGGGCCATGACGACACACGAAATGCATGAGCGAGGATGTTGGGTAATACAATCTCTTGAGTACTTTTTCAATGTATTTGCAGATGATTGTTGTCGGATATATGAAGTGCATTTTTAACCAATGCCATTTGGTTACCAACGTTCGCCAAAAAGAGCTGTGCATTCACCAACCACATTCCATTCAAGAGGAGTCAGTTGTCAGCCCGGTTACTGTGGCAGAAAACGGAGATTAGAGCCACTGACACACAAAATGTGGAACTTAAATATCCTGCCTCAACGTTAAAAAGTAGCTGAATTTGTCCCTTTTAGAAAACGACCCTGAAAACTCTGTGAAAACTTGGCAAATAAGTGACAAAATTACGCAGTTGGCAACACTTCTTCCACCAATGACGCATTTGACCATCCAAGATCCATTCCTTCAGCCAGTCTTTCACGGTTTTCTTTACCCACCCTGAAAAGCTATATTGAATCAACATTTCACTTGAATGCTTTTTTTTTTTAAAGAATTTAAATTTGCAAGGATTGGACGCTGCCATTAGATGTTTGTTATGCGAATAATATGGCTGCTGTCATATATTTTATAAGAAGTGGCTCATGGCTTATGCCAGCATCTGCCACTCAATGGTTATATGGTTATAGGCATGTACAAAATAGCTGGAAGTGTTTTCCCAGACTGTAGTTTTGAAGATAGCTGAGTAACCATTGCTTCGCTTGAAAAACGAACCTCTGTGGGAGTATTTTAAATTACCGCTCTGTTTTGCCAGGCAAGTGCCATGCATTTCACAACACAGCCATTCCCATTAAAAATAATTGAGCTTCATCCTTTCATTCTTTTCCCAGCCTCCCACCCCTTTGGTTTGTGTGTTCAAACAGAAACCACTCCAATTTGTAGGAAAAGCAAAGGTTGAAAAAGAATGAAGCATTCCCGATCTGTCTATGAGGCTATTAAACTATTGTTTTCCTAAACCTTGTCGATGTTCCCTTTCCTGGTCCAGGTCAATAGTATTTTTAGACAATAGATGGTGCATACTCACTCCCTATATCTGTTTTGACATACTGTACCAAGGTCAAATAATTCCCAGACCAAAACACACATCGCTACAATTCTGTGGGATAGCATTAGCAGAGTATACCAAACATCCCTTTTGGACACTGGTCAGATCCCCTTATAACCGGGGTCACCTTCTTGCCCCAGAACATACTAGACTAGCATTTTGCACTATCCTATTCTAGTTAAGGAGCTGAGGTCCTCCTAGGCTTCTCCTGAGTGGCTATATACTTAATATTACCAGTCCGGAATCCCAATCGGACTGTATTGGCTCTGCAAGCGTTAGACAACGTGTACGGACAGGATCCGAATGTATTCACAGGTTTCCACTTCCGATGAACGCATCTACCGAGACACAGGGATACCGGCAGAGCTTTGAGTAGCAGTCTGGGGACGATGTTTCGTTAACCTGTTGTGATGAGCATAATCCTGTCAGCGTCGGCCAGACAGCTGGCCGGTTATCGAGGGCCCCGCCCTGGGGAAGGTGGCGGACTGGAATGGCACGGTTCCTGAAGATCCATTGAGACTGACATGGCAGGTGTCTGCGAAGCCACTACTAATGGGAGTTTTTTTTCAGCGGTCCAAAGCCACAGGAACGATTTGTTTTTCTGGTTCGGTTTTAGTCGAGGGACTGTGTCTGCAGTTCATTATGACCCGAGGGATCTGGTCTCAGTTGAGTGTCCTGCTGTCTGTCCAGGTTGACAGTCTTGGCTGGGTCATTGTCTAAAGCAGGGGTTGTGAACCTGAGGCGTGCCAAGGCTTCGCATGAAAACGTACAAATCCAAATAAAGATTTCATTGTAAGTGCCTCATTTGTCAGGTTTCATATTTTTCCTTTTTTTTGTGAAAACCCGAGAACATTATTTAAACTGCATTGTTTTTCACTGCAATGTACACCCCATTACATTGCAATATTGTTTGAGATGAGGATTTATGCTGTTGTAGCAATTGGTTCTATTCAACCTGGTTCTTCCCTTCCTTCACAAATAAACTGTGCTAATTAGCTTTCACATTGCTAGCAGCTGGCGAGCATTCTTCCATTATTTTATTAAGTTCTGAGCCAAAATGTTATTGGCGTTTTTCTAAAATTTTTCATTTATTGCTATTTGGACTTAAAATGGGTTTTAATAAAGTGCCCGGCTGTTTTAGCTTCTCTGTTGTGAAACAGTTGTTTGTCAGACCTCTAGATTACAGCATCAAATTGAATCAAAACATGAGATGAGGCACACAAGTGCTGTGTCCAGTTGTGAAGACCAAAGTAATGTGTTCCAGAATGCACAGAAAACCAAATCAACTTTATGCTGGGTGTTTATAATGGAGAAAAATGTACTTTCGGTGGGAATATATCAAGACTGCGTTCCTTAGTAGAATTCCTTGGCAATCTCAAACTGTGTCATTAAAGTGTTTTGGTTCCTGTAGGAGTCTAGGTGGAACTTCCTGTTTGCCTTCCAGGCCCTGCCAGCCTTGTTGCAACTGTGTGTGCTGCCGTTCCTGCCGGAAAGCCCCCGTTTCCTGCTGATGGAGAGGAGGGATGAGGTCCGCGCGGAGAAAGGTGAGTGCTGGGGAGTAAACACAAGGACGCACAGGTGTTTACTTTGCCTTTGCACATGCAGTAGGACCCCTTATGTATCGTCTCTCGCCTCCTCAAGATGGAGGTTTTTCCTGTATCGTCTCTCGCCTACTCAGGACAGAGATCTTACTGTATTGTCTCTCACCTCCTGACGACAGACGTCTTTCTTTATCGTCTCTCGCCTCCTCACGGCAGAGGTCTGTCAGTACCGTCATATCCTTAATAGAAGGTGATTACTTTGGTAGCCTATATACAAGCGTATCACTACACCTGGTACTAAACCTACTACAGGTTAGTGACTGATAACAGGTAGAACTTTCTTGCCTTGTTTTGGTTTCTTGTAGCTGTATTTGCTGCTGTTTACTTTTCAAACTGTGACAATAAACAAAATTAGTGTGTACTATTTCTTAAGCTTCCCTGTAAATAATTCTTAATGAGTAAAACAGTATTAAAAAGAGTTAAACTAAGTGTGCGATGAGACAGCTGAATATTTACTGCTATTATTTTACATTTGCGCGGTTTCCCGGAGAATTCCGTTTATTTGTGGCAGAAACGTAGCGTGGTCTAGCAAGGCCCACTGTAAAAAACACATGTTACATTGGTATGCAGGATTTTACGTTGTCAGATATCAGTAAAGGATTGTTTGATCATTGGAGTCTATGGAGCCCTTTTTTTTTTTTTTACTGTCCTTTGGTGTTTGAAGTGATGATATCAATTATCCATGGAGACCGTTGAATGGACTGCCTTCTGACTTTGTACAGAGGAAACTTCAGACTGCTGTGTTTCCTGGGAATTGTTAGGTTGGGAAAATGTGAAAGTTGAAGGCTATTCTTTTAAAAAAAATACTTTTGACAGAATGAGGCTGAAAACATTAGTCACACCATTTTTCTTCTGTCAATAAGGTGATGTTTACTTACCATTTTTGACTCTCCTAATCAATAAGGAGAGTTGAAAGTACATAACGCCCCACATACAAATGTTGGTTGATTAGAACCTCTATTGGTCTGAAAAGATCCTGTTAAACATGTTACCTAACCTTCAGTTACGATAACCTGTTCAAACCCACCAGGTTTTATAATAATTTTAACACTTATTAAATCACGTTCCTATGATTCTTAATTTCAATTTAGTCAATATTGACTAAACTTAATTTCCTTACTTCTTTATTTAATTTTAAAGTAAGACCTATAAAAATGCCATCAACCACTTTCTAAACCAGTAAGTGTAATAGGCTCATGTGAAAAGGTCGCCTGTGAAAGCAGAAAAGAACCTGGGTGGAAAATGATAACGGCATAGAAACTGTGTCTGTTGTGAGTTAGAATAGGTCAAATTAGCAATATTGTAATTTACTGCATATAGGTGTTGCTGGAGCATGGAGATGTCCTTGGGCAGGCCGGAGGGAGATGAGCGTGTGTTGTGCATGTTAAAGACCAATACATTGCCAGAGTAAATGGCATCTTTTAATCACAGTCTAAAATGTATTTTTATCACACTGTATTTATGGATGTTTTCGCATATATGGTGGAACGAATAGGAACGAACATTTATGAAATACTCTATTGGCTGAGTGCTTCGGATAACACCTATGAGCACCTCTAATCGAATACAGCGATTTGAACGGTTTTTAAAACCCCACCGTTGATTCCTCTACTCTATTAAAGGTGTTGCTCCTTGTGTGTCTATGAAAGACTGTGTCCATAAGGCAAGGAGACGGGAGACTGAAAAGGGCGAGGGAACGTACAATCCTGGGCTGACAGACGACAGGTTTTTTTCGCGGTGCAACCTGGAAGGAGTGACATTGCTGTGGCCGTACATTTTCCTCCGGCATGAAGGTTGGCCTCTGGGAGCAGGATGACGTGCCGACCGCTCGGGCCTTCTGTCCAGTGCTCTGTGACAACGGCATTGTTTTGCACAAAATTACAATTTTGTCTCCGCTCACTCCTCTGGGTCTCGCTTTGTGTCTTTCGCCTCAGAACATTGACTTGTTTTCAGAGAGATCTCGGTGAGATGCTTATGAAAGGCCGGCCTGGTAAAATCGCCCCGCTAGGCGACAAGTACTTTTCCCAGAGCCTGCCTGGCTTCGATAAGGCTGTTTTGTCCTGGGTGTCGTCCCAGCCCTGTGTGATGGGAGACAGCTTGGGTTCCCATATTGTCTGTTAACACGCTGCCTTCCTGCTAAACCCAAAATGGGGACTCTGTGGGTCCAATGTCGTTGTTTATAATCTGGCCTAAAGAAGGAAATGTCCAGTCATGTGCGTGTAACTAGACATATAAAACTGTGCCACTCACTCAGGCAGCACAAAAACGAAATTCAATCGTCTTTTTATCTTATTGATTGCTGTAGAGGGACCGGCAAAATACTGAACACCATTTTAGCCTTGGCGTAAAATTAAAGCACCACTGATGCTGCTAGAAGAATTCTCCGTTTTACAGTGAAATATGTCCCAGAATGTGATTTCCAAAAACTGGCTCTTATTTTTATCTGTAAGATTTTCCAGAGATTGATTGTCTGTGATTGAAGAGTAATTACTGTGTGTCTCTGGTAAGAGGAGTAATTACTGTGTGTCTCTGGTAAGAGGAATAATTACTGTGTGTCTCTGGTAAGAGGAATAATTACTGTGTGTCTCTGGTAAGAGGAATAATTACTGTGTGTCTCTGGTAAGAGAAGTAATTACTGTGTGTCTCTGGTAAGAGGAGTAATTACTGTGTGTCTCTGGTAAGAGGAGTAATTACTGTGTATGTCTCTGGTTAAAGGAGTAATTACTGTGTATGTCTCTGGTTAAAGGAGTAATTACTGTGTATGTCTCTGGTTAAAGGAGTAATTACTGTGTTTGTCTCTGGTTAAAGGAGTAATTACTGTGTTTGTCTCTGGTTAAAGGAGTAATTACTGTGTGTGTCTCTGGTTAAAGGAGTAATTACTGTGTGTGTCTCTGGTTAAAGGAGTAATTACTGTGTGTGTCCCTGGTTAAAGGAGTAATTACTGTGTGTGTCCCTGGTTAAAGGAGTAATTACTGTGTGTGTCCCTGGTTAAAGGAGTAATTACTGTGTGTGTCCCTGGTTAAAGGTGTAATTACTGTGTGTGTCCCTGGTTAAA
>JACXGK010001494.1:44986-68849 GCA_016801125.1 Novumbra hubbsi | reverse complement strand
CCCCTTGTCTTGTTGTGTCTCTATCCCTCCCCTAGTCTCTCTCTCCCCTTGTCTTGTTGGGTCTCTATCCCTCCCCATGTGTCTCTCTCCCCTTGTCTTGTTGTGTCTCTATCCCTCCCCTAGTCTCTCTCTCCCCTTGTCTTGTTGGGTCTCTATCCCTCCCCTAGTCTCTCTCTCCCCTTGTCTTGTTGTGTCTCTCTCTCCCCTTGTCTTGTGTCTGTCTCTCCTTATCTCTTCGTCTTTTTTTCGTTCTTTCTCTCTGTCCTCTCTCTATCTCTATGTCTATCTCTTCGTCTTTCTCTCTCGTTGTCTCTGTCTTTCTCTCTGTCCTTGTCCGTTTCTCTCCATGTCTCGTTGTCTCTCTCTTTCTCTCTCTTTCTCTCTTTTTGTCTCTCTCGTGCTTCTTTCAGGTGGGATGAAATTCTCACTCAGGAAATGAATGTCTTCTGCCCTCAGCCATGAGAACAAATTACAGCTTTTCTCTGTCACCTTTTTATTGCATAAAGTGACAGGGAGCTTTAATGGTGTTTTAGTTCAGTCATTTTCGCCTTAGTGGTAGACTTCCGTCACATATTGATAAGATTACCCAGACCTGTAATTATATCTAATACAAGTCATTTTTTTGGAACAAGAGGATGTGTGCGTTACATAGCAATTTGACTTTCAGGACTGTGTCTGGTGCTTGCAAAAGGCTCCAACTTCGGTACGCTTTACTTTGTTTAGCCCCCGAGTGTATACGTCTGTGTTTTGGAGTTCTTTCTCGCCGCGGTCCTTTTCAGCCCATCCAAATGAAGGCAATTAGAAGAGAGATGCAGCATGTGTGTTAATAAGATACATCTCTTATTCCATTTCACTGATGAAGCTGGGGGTGTTCTTATATCCTCCGCCAAGGTTAGGACCGCCATGCAGCCCAGCAATGGCCTGGCTCTGAACATCACATGTGATGATGCATAATGCAGGCAGCGTCCTTTCTTCTCAGAGCCCGAGTCAAAGTCTGAAGGACTCCCGCTATTTACGCTCGTAGCGCGCTATTAAAATAATATGAGGGACATCTTTCAGAGGGGGTGAGCAGGAAAGGGAGGGGGGGGGGAATAAAAAGGGAGTTCAAGTCATGTCACTCTCAATTAATCTCCTCAGGTAGTGGCCCCATTAGTGTTCATGCGCTGGTCAGGTTGACTATGCAAATGGGGTCATTACCTGGAGAATTTAATTGACTCTGACACAGGGCCAGGACGGGGAAGCTGTGCACGTGATGTTTATTTGCTTGTTATGAAAATGCTTATGAGAATTGCCACAGTCCATCTGCGCTCATAAGAATCTCTAATGAAACTAATCATACTTAAGGAATACCATATTAGGATGGTGTTTAAGTGGGAAGATGCCTATGTTGAAGTGCTTGTAAGTGCTTATAAAGGGTTTGTCGTGATGGATGACTGTCCGGAGTTCGTGGGCGTTTAATTTTCTATAATTGTCTTATATATATACCTAATGACAAGCTTAATATCTCACCTCAAACAGGTTGTGACTGTCATTTACACACGTATTTGAAGCTCGGCTTTTCCAAAAATGCACATCTTTTCTATACACCAGCGTTGTGTTTTCTTTGCACAGCGTTGTGTTATTGTACCCTAAATATTTAAAGTCCCCCCCCCCTCTAGCCTTGTTGCTGCAGGAGGGCGGCGCCCTGTTCTCAATCTCCCTGGTACCTTGAGGCGCTGCCGACTTGTAGAGACCGCTATCACCAAGCGGTTATGGGGTGCATGATCGTTGCCCACAATCCGCTGGATGAATGGGGCGCCGTGGTCCCCCGTCTGTATCTGTATGTGGGCATAAACGGACCGTTTTGTGTCGAGGCCTGTAAGATTCTTTTAGTTCGCTGGATGGAGGGGTGTTGTTGAAGACCCGTGGACATAAGTCGTGCACGTTTGACCCCTTCCTCCCTGTCCAAAAGCAATTGGCTGTGGGAGAGGCAATTGGCTGTGGGAGAGGCAATTCGGAGGACGTTTGGAACGGAGATGCCGGTTTATTAGCCTGGACACGGCCCCGGAGCTATAAATCAGAGGTCACCGTTGGGAACCACCATTTGCTGATGTGGATGTGTTCTGGCTTTTGCTCTGACTCACTGGTTTGATTGTTTGCTCTTAACATCACTTAAATGAACAGTCCCAAGTGGCCCCCAATGCGTCTAGTTGAGATTGACAGCTTGTTTGGGAAGCCAAGTTTGTTATAATGCGGTTATTTACAAGCATTTAATTCTGCCACGCTTCTCATAGGTGCCGTAGCTAAGAAGCAATCAAATGTTTATTACGTAGCCTATTTTCAGAACAATAATTGTTTTGCTCCTCTCTTTCTTCAAACGTAAATAGGTGCAATGTGGAAGGGATTAGTGTAATTATCCTATGTCTCCACTCCATTGTGGAGCATCTATCATAAGAAACGGTTGCAACTGTTCAGCCGAACAAGCCTTTTGCTTACTTGTCGTTCTTGTGAGGCTTTGTAGAATCCTGACAGTTGATGGAATATCATATCAAGTGTGTATGTGTGTGAATAAGCCTAGCGTAACAGCTACTGGTAGTGAAGAGAGACTGGTTTACCTCCTTTCATGCAGAAAAAAGCATGGATTGATAGGTCTTAATACTACCGGCCCTGTGCGGCTATAGGAATAAATGTGTCCACTTGGAGCAGCCCTCTTGAGTTAACGTGACTGACGGATGAAGTCTCAAATAGAGAGGGGAGCGCCTAAGCACACTTGCACAAAGACACATACACACCTACACAGCGATGAGACTGCACGTTTAGAAAGGCACTTTAAAGATGAACACAAGCCGATGGCCGTTATCAGATGTACAGCGTTTCCTAATAGATCCCTGTCATTCCTCGCTCTGAGTCATCCAGGTTTTGGATCCTCGTCTTAACAACACCCGTTTTAAGCCTTTGAAACTGGCTCTAATAGAGATGAAACCTACAGGCAGCGTCTTCACCGGAGGCTCCTCCGTTCCCAACCCACAGATGCGTCTCCTGTATTGTCTGTTTCCACGTCAACCCCTTAACTGTCACCTTCACAGTCGGCGAAGAAATCACAGCCTTGTTTACCAACCGTACAGTGACAGCCTGGCGCCGGTACACACCAAGGCTTCATTTTTAATCAGCAAGTCGGCGCCATAGCCCGAGCAAGGCAACCCGGCAGGTTCGTGCGAGTGCGGCCTAGGGGAATGACACGTGAGGAACCTTGCGGGCGTACATGCGTGGAAAACCGCCGGCATTCGTTCCCACCCGGGACTGACCTGTCTTTGTCGTGCCCAGCTTCACACATGTATCCAGTGCGGTGTGGCTCTATTGGTAGGAAGAGTACGCATTGGCGCATGCTCTACATCCACCCCACCCGGTCGCATGGCGGTTTGTTGTCCTCGGCTCCTTCCCCCTCCGCCACCTCTTGTCTTCCTCTGGTCAGCGCCTTACTTTCAGGAGGCGCCTCTGTGGGGGTTTCTGCCCTTCCTTAGGTTTGAAGTTCTTGGGTCGTCGAGACGAGCAAGTTAGTTACGTGGGGTGATTCCGTAGAGGTGCTGGTGCAAAGACAACACTGTGAAAAGGTGGGGCTTCAGATCTTCTTGCTCATGTGCTCTAGGTGATGGAGAGCTGGTATCTGCCTTTAAAGACATTCACACCGATGTGTGACCCCCCCATCATTCAAAATAACAAACGCATATATAAATATTCCTCCTGCCTGGCTGGTTGGGATAGTCATGATTCGACTTCCAGGTTAAAAATTGATATGCAAATGTGCCTACTTTAGAGCATGCATAGATTGTTAATAAATTAACACATGGCAGGAATAATTCAAGTCTTGGCGCGATGCTTCCCGGTGCGACCTGTCAGCTGTGGCATTGTTCCTCATCCAACGCGACGCAGAGGCGTCCACACAGTGTGGTGAACGATGGTGTACCTGACTTATAACTCTCAGGGTTCTGTGGATGACCACACATACACTTTGAACTGTGACATGGTGGTGTGGTTCACTCATAACCCTCAGGGCTCTGTCATCCCCTCCTTCCTGCTATTAGCTCTGGGAGTTTTTCCATCGCGTGGTCCTTGCTGCGTAAGATGGTGACACATTCCCCTTATTTTCGGAATGATCTTGTTTAGTTAGAAACCCATCTTCCCGGCCTCCTGTTAAAGCCAAGTCTGGAGATATGAAGCCAACCAAGAGTTATTACACCAATTAGAGGAGTCGATGCACAGTGAACTTCTGCAGCAGCCGAAGCAGGTTTTTGCCTCACTGGTTGCTCTGGCAGCCGCACTAAGCCCCTGATTGTAGGCAGCTTTTAACATCTTGACGTGCCGGCTTGGTGTGACTCCTGGCTCTTCTCCCCTTCATCTCCACAGCCTCGCCCATCCCAGAGATTTACATAGCGGAATCCAAAGACTGGCACCGTGTGACACATCTGTTTGTGTAGCTCTAGGTGCTAGATGTGTTCGGTGTCAAGTGACTCGCTGGAAGTTTTTAATAAGCACCATTTGTTCTCAGCTCTCCTGTTTAAACACTACTCTTGCTTTAGCGACGTATGCTTAAAGACTATGGCCTATCTTTTAATTAACTCCCTGGCTAATGTGCCACTTAATTGACTAATCAGGAGATTTTGTTTTCTCTAATTTACTTGAAAACCATCTCCGGTTAAGCTTTTTAATATCGGCGTGACAGCATCGGATACTTACCGCTGACTTTCCGAAGGCAAAGTCCCGGCTGTTGCTGAGTGAAAGTACAGTTAGATTCTTATAAAACCCATTTTGGTTATGACACACAGACACCAGGTTTTTTGGGGGGGATATTTATTGTTTTGTGTCTTTTCCTCGTAACCAAAATGTATTATTGTACATATGTAGTGTTTGGGATTATTGGACTCCTTTTCTAGCACTCATATAGTAAGCCTTAGAGTTCCTGATTGGACTGCATTTTTCATGGGTTGATGGGACTTAATGGTTGTTGCAAATTCTCTGCAGTGAAACAAATGGTTAATTCAGCAGCAACTTTTTCCAGTGGCGCTGCCAAAATGGTCTGGGAACCACCGGCTTGCAGCTGCATTCAACCTTCCTATGAGGTGTGTGTTTGTATTTACTTGATTTATTCTGAACTGGACGATAAGTCATATAATCTTTTTCCCTTCAGAAAACCAAACTTTTGCCCGTTTGTTTTTGTTTCTGAAAACCATCTGTCGGCTTGAAATATTTTGTTTATACTTTGTTGTCAGCTTCCTCACCTTTTAAAGTGCCTCATAAGACACGTTTTCTTTTCTTTGGCAGATTTCTGCCGTATTGTCCAGCAGCTGGTTCAAAACACCAATGACAGCTTCCAGCAGACGACGGTGTAGAGGCCTGCAAAAGGTTGTGAGAGAGAGAGTGTCTCCTTTATTTTCTAGAGGAAAGGTTGGCGCGGCTCTGTGTCATGTTGCGACATGCAA
Source organism: Novumbra hubbsi (assembly GCA_016801125.1). Classification (NCBI taxonomy): domain Eukaryota; kingdom Metazoa; phylum Chordata; class Actinopteri; order Esociformes; family Umbridae; genus Novumbra; species Novumbra hubbsi. The sequence goes on along the minus strand of JACXGK010001494.1, from coordinate 63,393 downwards.
CGATTGTGATTCAATGGAAAAGTGCCGTCACAGCCGTTCAACATGATAGCAGGGCAGAGGGCCTGTAAACAATGAGTCATCCTGCTGCTAGCTGGGGAAGGAAGGCAGATCTCCTGTCGGTGTTGCTCCAGTCTGCAGTACTCACACACAGCACAGGAAATCCAGGCAAAAATCAGGAGTCGGTCTACAAGGCCTCAACACCCAGGGGAAAAAGTTCTCTGTCGCACACAAACTCACACTACGCTGTATCTTGAACATACATCACACGTCACACTTTTATGCACAAATAAAAACTATTATTCATTGTTGCAGGCGGACACGTATAAATATAGTGAAAGGTGTCTGTTATACATAAACACACGGGAACTTGCACTGAAATAGGATAAATAATTAAACCTCTTGTGACGGCCCTCTCTCACAGCCACTGTGATACATTAATTGGGCAAAATTAGCATGAATTAAAGCAAATACGTGTAACATGCAATTTATTACTGATCAAGCGGAGTTTAGCATTGGAAGGCTTCCGATTTTCCCCCCAGATTGCTTTAACAGCTATAATGCATTTCTTAATTTACTCTGTGGAAAATCAATTTTTTTCAGAGTTCATTAAGCACCAATATGTTACTATGCGACTCCCCTGAGCATACGGGCTACGGAAAAAACATTATGCAAATCTCCTCCAGCGCGTTCTCCATATGTAAATAGCTACTAACACCAGTGCCAGGTCTCAGTGGAAAGCTTTGTTAGTGGAAAAGCCTTTGTTTCTATGCCCATGTGTTGTTCATAACACTCCGGTCTGGATGGATGGAAACAGGGGTAGCCATTATGAGAACATAGCCATTATGACAGCCCAGGAGTTCACCATGCTGTACCTGATCCAATATTGAGTTTTTTGTAGTTGAATTTTATACCAGTTCTTTTTGACAATGACGCCCTGGGTTCCAGCCCTTTTAACCCTGCAGGATTGGTCTTGTTTGTGTTGTAATGTTAGACGGTTCCCAGGTCACATGCACACTGGTCGAGTTGAATGAGGGTGAATGGGCTGGATGTGTGTTTTCGCTTGGCCCCCCGGCCAAACCCAGGAACTGAAAGTCCCTTTTAAACAGGAAGTTTGTGTCGTTAAGCAGTAAAAGAAGCCACAAAATAAGCCCTCTGAGCTTTCAGTTGAACATTGGTTTAAACAGATTCACTTTTCCCAAAGCCTTCATCTTTAAGTACATTCCCGGGACTGGTCATGTTCATGGTTTCAATTTGAAAACAAAAATAATAATAATGTATACACAGCTCTGTTGACTGCCAAATGTTGACTACAAATAAACTGTTTTTTTTCTCTGTGCCGTCCCACATTGATATATGTATATGCATACATGTATACACAATATGGACAAAAGTATTGGGACACCTACACATTACACCTACAGGAGCTTGTGTGACATCCCATTATAAATCCATAGGCCTTACTATTAAGTTGGTCCCCCTTTTGTAGCTATAACAACTTCCACTCTTCTTGGAAGGCTTTCTACAAGATTTTGGAGTGTGTCTGTTGGAATTTTTGCCCATTCATCCAGAAGAGCAAGTTCTTCCACATCACACTCATTTAAGCAGTCATGCTGGAGCAGAAAAATGGAAAGCTTTGAATTTTACAAAATGTTTTGTTAGATGTGGCATTAACATTTCCCTGCAGTGGAATTAAGGGCCATCCTGAGACAAACAACCCCATGATATTATCCCTCCTCCACCAAACTTTACAGTTGGCACAATTTAGTCAGGCAGGAAACGTTCTCCTCTCATGTGCCAAACCCAGATTCGGCCATCAGACTGCCAGATAGAGACTTGTCAGAACTAGTTTTCACTGGTCCAGAGTCCAGTGGTGCCTTTACACCACTCCATGTGACGCTTGGCATTGTTCTTGGTGATGTAAGGATTGAGTCAGCAGAGAGTTGGTGACTTTTACGCACTATGTGCCTCAGCACTCGGCGACCCCGCTATGTAACTTACGTGGACTGCCGCCTCGTGGCTGAGTTGCAGTGGTTCCTAACACTTCCACTTTATAATAATACCACTTACTGTTGATCGTGGAATATCTGGGAGGGAAGACATTTCACCAACTGAATTGTTGCATTATATTACAGGACCACGCTTGAATTCAGTGAGCTCTTTAGAGCAACCCATTCTTTCACAAATGTTTGTGAAGGCAGACTGCATGACTAGGTGCTTGATTTTTATACACCTGTCGTAATGGGACTGCATGAAACATCTGAATTCAATGATTAAGAGGTGTGGCCCAATATGTTTGTCCGTATAGTGTATATGTGTATATAAACTGTCAGAAATGGCAGCTCTCACTAAGGTTCCGCCTTGGCGCAGTGGTTGTACAAGGAGACAGGTCTTCCCTTTTAATGGCACTGAGCTTGTACTTTATCAAGTTTTTTTTCTTGGTTTTGATCAATAACCATGGTTAGAGTTCATCATGGTCGACTGTAGGTTTAGGGCCAGGTAGCACTATTTTGGCTTTGTTGTAGAATGCCCTGCATGCTTTGTCTCTCAGTTCATTCACTGCCTTATGGAGGTTTCCAGTTTTAAACCTAAATAGTGTAGTGTGGGCAGTGTGCTATATGTTTTGTAACAATTGATGGGTTTGATTCAATTTCAGGAGGTCGTTAAAGGATATAAGGATCTAACTGTAGATTGCTTTAAAAATAGTTTTGAATGCTAATCCTGTTTGGGTTTGTTTAGGGTTTTTCCCTGTTACCAGATGGTGTTTGCATTTAAGGACACTTCCATTAATGTCAGTTTATTTTTGTAGTACAGTTTCTTGTCCTCCTGTCGGTTTTTGTCTCTCTCTGCCAACCCGTGCCCTAAATAATTACCCCTTCCCAGTGGTAGCTCCTGCATACCCCTGTCTTAAATAAAGACCACTATGTAGTGGTAGCTCCTGCCTACCCCTGCCCTAAATAATTACCCCTTCCCAGTGGTAGCTCCTGCATACCCCTGTCTTAAATAAAGACCACTGTGTAGTGGTAGCTCCTGCCTACCCCTACCCTAAATAATTACCCCTTCCCAGTGGTAGCTCCTGCATACCCCTGTCTTAAATAAAGACCACTGTGTAGTGGTAGCTCCTGCCTACCCCTACCCTAATTAATTACCCCTTCCCAGTGGTAGCTCCTGCATACCCCTGTCTTAAATAAAGACCACTGTGTAGTGGTAGCTCCTGCCTACCCCTACCCTAAATAATTACCTCTTCCCAGTGGTAACTCCTGCATACCCCTGTCTTGAATAAAGTCCCCTGTCCAATGGTAGCTCTTGCATACCCCTTTCTTAAATAAAGACCACTGTCTAGTGGTAGCTCCTGCCTATCCCTGTATTAAATAAAGACCCCTGTCCAGTGGTAGCTCCTGCCTACCTCTACTACTGTATTAAATAAAGATACCTTCACAGTAGACGTTCCTTGCTTAAGCACCTGACTGTTTTTAGATCACTGATTACCTAGCCTTAGTGAAGCCACTGAATTATAGCCACACCAACTCGCCACCGATACTCCTGATTAGGATTGGTTTAATCTCCTCATCATCTGAAAGTCAGGAACTAGTATGCATGCTACAGTAGCATTATGTGGCATTTACCTGCTTGACTTGTTTGGAATATTTCCAGGAAGTGAAGCCTGTAGGCTACCATGTCCATATGGCGCCTGCTGTTCCCCTACATACCAGTACATGCATATGATATGGGGATTTGAATTTGAACATAGCAATTCAGCGATTTCACAGTTATATTGGTAAGTGTGTAAGAGTGCAAATCCACAGGCGGCGTGACGCAAACCTGAAATACACGTAGAGGGAAACATTTATTTAATCAGGCGTAGATATGCAAATCCGTGGGTATGACTCCAACGAAGAGTGCTTTCAGAACCGCGATGTGCAGCAGTCCAGGGAGTATATGTGGGCTGTGTGACTGTACATTGAAGTCATGATGTGTCTGGGTCTGTTTTTTACACTCCTCTGAATCTCTGGCTGTCTTTTCCTCATGACACCATTGCTCAGCCAACCTAGCAGCTCAGCGTATGTCTTGGTTGGTACGCCACACTCAAAGACTATGTTTTGTTGTGAGCTAAGACAACAGGAGAGGGTTATGGGAGGTGACACACCTTAAGCTATGTGTGTGGGAAGGGAAATCTTCAGGGCTGAGATATCCACTTACTACTTACTGTAGTCACAGTTGCATCTTTCTCCTCTTTAAACCTCCATGCCTTCCAAATATGAAACTGTGTTTGTGTGTGTGTGGTTCTTGTGCGTGTGTTTGTGTGTAGGACCTCTGCATACCTACCAGGAGCACAGCTGCTGTTGGATGCTGAAACGCACACAGTCCTGAAGCCCTAGGGCCAAACCCACACGACCAGATGGGGAATCTGACAAAGGAATAAGAACCTGCTGTCTATTAACCTCAATATCATGAAAAAGGCAATTTCATACTGTGCAGTACAATGGTAGGCTGTTGTGTGTTGTTTATGCCCTGCTATTGGGAATGACTGTCAGTCTTTTGGGCCTTGGCTCTTAACTAATGCACCAGGCCATGACGTTTCTCCTCAAAGACCACTACTGGAAGGTTATTAGACTCTGGTCAGTCTGGCGCTCCCCTGTCCGTGGGTCAATGGGATCATCATACCAAAAAGGTTTCTGAAACCACGACAGGTACCTGAGGTCGATTGACATCATCCCTTTTATTTTTATATCTGTCTGTGTTGTGAACATCATGCATCAGTGTTGCGCTGGCGAGTGTTGAAAAATATTTATCCAGCGTAGTGAGGAATTAAATTATTGCCACTCGCTTATTGCACACTTCAGTTTGTTGAGTTCTTTTGTGTGGTGAAGGAAAAGGACTTTGAATGTCTCAGCCCTTATGGGTAAGTTGAGAAAATCCGTCGGTCATGTTAGCATGGTCACTCTAAATATTTGACCTTGCCCGACTTATAATGGGGAGTTTACGAGTCACTGTGTGAAACATTTTTAAATAGTTTTTTGGGTTGAATGTGAAATGTTGTGTTACTGGAGTTTGCTCGAATGTAGCTTGAGAAACCCGGCGCTCGTCAGTTAGGGCACACTGATTGGGGTGGCTTTTGGGAAAAGACATCCAGGGATTCAGAGGAGTGTAAAAAATGTAGCGTGATGCTTCGTGACTCTGCCGTGCAGTCAGCCGGAGCACAAACAAATACTCTCTGAACTGCAATACGTTCCTGTTTTGAAAGGGCTGTTCGTTTAATGTCGCATTACTGGATTTGCATTATCAGCATCAGCCTAATCCTGTGTAATGGGCCAACCAGCCCTGATTAGGCTTCACGCAGCGCCACCTTACTGTTCCGTGAACGACCTGTTCCGTACGAGAGGAGGGCCTGCCACTTCATTGAGCAGTGTGCCATGCTGTCGGTTGACAGACAAGGGCTTGTTTTCTTCGGCGCATCCCAACAGGCTTCTCTTCCCGTCTTGGCGCGCATTAAAGAGGTGTTTGTGTTGTGCTGCCTTGGTAGAGCCTGCCGCTCTGTTTGAATTAGAGGCATTGGCGTTCAGTCCCGCCGGGAAACATCAAGACACTAAACGCCAGTCCCCGGCATGCTTGTTTGGCTAATTTACTCTCAAATGAGTGTCATTTCGTGTCTCCAGGTGGTCCTCTACTCCACGTCTAACATTGGCTACATACGTGTACAGCCAGGAAGGCTTTGATGGTTCGGCTACACCTGAGAGATTTGGCCAAATGTGTCTCTTTTTTTCCCAGCAGCGTTTCTGCTCCTGGGTTGTTTACCCCTAAATGTTTTTTTCTTTTTTCGCGATTCCCACAAGAATGTTTAGTGTTTTTATGAGGCACGCTGCATTTTTCTATTGCTTTTCTATCCCCCTTACGGACGGGTTTGGCTGACTCGCCCAGCCTCATCACTGTGGCTTGCAAATAGGAAACACGACGTGGTTTGAGTTCCCGTTAACCTCGACCCTCAGGAAGCCTGCACAGTAACGTACGCAAAAGCCCAAACACTGCCAACCGGTCCAAACACACAACTACGCTCACTTTGTCCCTCAAGATAATATGGAGGTCCTTCCCTCCTTCCACTCCTTCGGTCCCCGGCCCTTGTGATCCAGCCGTCTGTGGTGCCTAATTGCACCAACACTAGCCTGCGTTCTAATTGCTGTGGGCCCCCCGTCGTCACATCATTTACATGGCCTGCTTGATTTTAGTATTTAATCTGCTTGAAGGTTTTGTATTTCATGCTTGCTTTAAATTCTAATGCCCTGTGGGATTGCATGGAGTTTACGGTATGGCTATGAAATAAATCCTCCGGTGTTATATTTCCATGGTTTATGAGAGGGTAGCTAGCGGCTGTCTTTTTTTTGGTTCTCCCTCTTCTCTTATCGGCGTTGTAAGCTACATATATTTTATTGTTTTGTTCTATCAGAGTGCGATTCGACATTTATATCGACAATGCCTGACTGAACTTTAATCAGTTGTGAGGGTTCTTGGTTTGTCCGTGATCAACTCCATTTTTTTTTTGTTGCAACTGCCGAATATCAAACAGTCAAAGTGATGAGATGGAGTTGGAAGGTCTGGTCTGCTATAAGTCTTAGGGACCTTTTTGGAGTTAGACCATCAGATGTTATGCTCATCTGGCCTGCTGTTTGTAGTTGGCTTTTTTGATGTGAAAGTACGCCAGGACACTAATAAAAATGAGCTGAGCTCTTATGGTGGAATGCAATCTAACGCCAAAGAAAGTTCTTTCACATTCGAAGAGGTCCAATTAGACCCAGATCTCTACACATCAGTCTATCTCCTACTTACATAACTCAGCAAAAGAATGCCTGACAGCAGTCTCTACGTTCTTCAGGGGAGCTAGTAGGTTGATAAAGTATTTCCAAAAACAGTCTCTAAAGCCTTACAGATCATTTAAAGGTAATCATAACATTGTTAGTCATTCCTTGTTAACAACCTCATAACACTTATAACCTTATAACACTGACAGTGTTTTTACTACATTTCCCATATGGCCTTGATATCATCATGGCCATTTATTCATCCCTAGTTTTTAACTCCATCAAATGTTTTCCTCCTGCTTGAATAAAACATGTACGGTACAAAATATATATAATAAGTAATGAAAGTTGTTATGGATAGGAGCATCTGCTCAACCATATACATATGCCAGAGAGGGTTGTGTGTGAGAGTGGCTTGTGTCTGTGTGAGAGAGGATATTTGTGTGAGGGAGTAAGGGAGTGTATGTATTCCTACTGTATGTGTGTAGGTGATGAAGAGGAAGGATGTTTGTAGTGTTTTGATATCATTGTCTGTGGTTTCAGTGTTATGGTAACGTAGTTGTACAAGTTCTGACAGTCTTCTTTTCATCCATCCGGCCAGGTCATTTGTCAACACTCCAAACAGAAATTGGGAGAACATACATTTAGATTGCCTGAAGCTGCGTGTGTGTGCGCATTTATAGCACCGTAATAGGCTGTAGTAGACCTACTAACCTATTATGACAAAACATAGCATGCTTGTGGTATCTTATTTTTGGCAGTACTAGAAAAAAGCAAGGTACTGTATACCATCGTATTGTTTTTTTGCTGGTGTTATTTTCGGTTCTGTATTTGCATAGAAGCACTGTTTTTAGATGTAGAGTTGTTTCTCCTTTGTGGTGACATTTGTTCATCTTAGCAAAAAGACAAGGATGTGTCTCTTTTACCACACACACACACACACACACACACACTCCTCCTCTCCATTTGACATGTGGCATACTTTCTCCACCGTCTGGAGGTCTGTCTGTGTTTGTAACCAGACAGATCAGCTGACACAAGCCTTGAGAGACTCCCTCTCCTCCTTTGCCTCCACATGCACAGCAGCTGAATAATGAAGCCATTGTGGCCTAGTCCAAATTCCTCACCCCACTGCATTCTCAAAAGAATGGAGCCCACTGTTGAGGAATTGCTACTCGTCTAAAGTACGTAGTCAGAGAGGGAGGACACAGGGTCTGGAAGCAGGATGGCGATGTAGGACGGTGTCTTTGTGTTTGTGGCCAAGCTCATTCGTTTTGTATAGTTACTGTCCTCAAACGTTCCGTATGTGAGCCACAGATTTGGGCTCATCGTTGCTCCCGTATGGTCATCTACCTCCTGAGGAGGAGAAGGAGGAGGCTGTCGCTAGGGCGAGAGAAGGGGAGATGGCGGGTGGGAGGGCCCAAACTAAAACAAACAGCCCCTGGTCAGCGATGGTGAGGAGCTACACCGGCGTGGTTGGTCAGCATGTGCTGTGGGACGGCATGCTGTAGTATTGTGCTGCCCCAATTAGAGTGGTCTCTTATGCTGCTTCTTCTCCCATGTTCAGTCATACAGCGGATATCAACTCAATTATAAATATTTATCATCTACACATCTTAAAGATCCTGCCAATCACCCGGCGGAACACTAGGAGGATTTGCTTTCGGTAGCTGTCGTCTGGATGCCGGATGATTTGCATGCCACAGAAGTTGGCCGTTCGTTTTGTTTTGACTGTACACGCGTGCCTGTTCACGGGGCCGATTAAATATGGAAGTTTTGTTCGCTAAGAGAATAAGTGGTTATTTTTCCCACACAGCAGTCTGTGTTGGTGCTGCTATGCTGAAGGCAATTCATTATTGAACAGGAAATCGTCTTACCACGGCTTGACTTTGTTTTGTGTGCTTTGCTCTTGTCATCCATATTGCAGAACGCCTTTCTCAGTCTTGTAAGATGTGTGTGAGTGGCACCAGTTGTGTGTGTTTGGACTAACTGTCCTCATAAAAGGGCCTGTTTGTCAGATGGAGGAGAAGTGTGTGTTTGTGGGCCATAGATGTGAGTATCTCTGATTCCGAGAGCGTTGCTCTGTTTGGCTGACATTTGTCATCTTCAAAACGTCTGAACAGTCTGGGCCTCATCACATCTCCTCACAGTAGATGTGTCTTCTGAAGACACATGAATGCGTTAGGAACCCTCGCTGTCCTGTAGGTTTGGTGTATGTTTGAACCTAGTGACTGACAGACGGACTGACATGATGAAGGACCGACAGGACAGCGTTGTCTTTTACTGACTGGGGTTTACGGTGATAATCACACCGCATGACCACTTGACGTCCACATGCACCGGTCATTATTTATTTAAGTTTATTTAGAGACGATTGAGTGTTCGTTCCAGACTGAGTGTCTGATTGTGTGTGTGGGTCGAGTAGAAGTAGCTCTTTTGAAAGGCAAACGCGTGGTGTGTGTGTGTGGCATTCTCCCCTGATTTCATGCCTTGCTGATGGAAAATTAGGCCCCCGCATTTCGCTGAATGAAGAGAGAAGGGGGGAATGGCTGCTGTTATTGCCTCAGGACACTCCACCCGACAACAAGAAAAGGAGAGCGAGGAGGATGAGGAGGCTGCTAATGCACTCTAAACAAGATGATGCACGGAATCCCCACGCGGTGCCTCCACGAGGAGCTTCAAAAGTACATCCCTCTTCCCTGTCACTATTCTTCTAAGGCCGGAGTTATTAAGAAAAAGAAGCAGGCCCGAATGTATATTCAGATTTTCTGCTGTGATTTTGAGGCGAGGAAGAGTGAATTTGCATTCTTGTCTGGCCTTTTTTTTCTTATTTGAGGCCAATGAACCTCTAAGGATAATCTACTTCAAAATACAGCAGACACTTCACTTGAGTTGTTTGGTTGATCAGATTTGTTACAGTAGCCCGCTAGTTGGAATGCAGTCTTAACTGTCAACATATGGGATACAAAAAACATTATATGTAAGCATATTTACTGGCTGGCGGTGGGAGTGACATCACAGTGCACATCCATATCTGAAACACTTGGATGGACTTGAGAAGAAAAGCTTTTTGGGTCAATCGACACTTTGTAACACGGTGGTGTATGACTGCAGCCATACCTGGCTGGACTATTGGCTACAGATACACTGAATACATCAGGTCTGTGTGCTCACTTCCTGAGGCTTTCAGACTGATTGAATGTGTCAATTGTTTTGGCCTTTTTTAAAAGCTGCCCCGTACGCTGGCTTTCTCTGTCACATTTATCCGGGACAGCTTGTTAGTCTCTGTTTATTATGTGACTCTTTCACACATACACACCTGTATATTGTTTGTATTCTCTTTAAACAGACATATCCATATTCACTACATGTCAAGTGTTTCTTCACTGATCCCAAACAAACTTTTGGTTTCTTTACTTCTTGCCGTCATTATTACTTTGTAAAACTTTGTTGAATTTAAACGTATTGTAATGTAATCAATAAAGTATTTTCTTGGCTATAACAGTATATACTCTGTCAAGTTTCATGTGGACCCCCTTTTCCCATCCATTAGGACCAGCTCGTTAACAGCCGGAGCGCTGCCCACCCCACTGGTTCACAGCACCACCAAACTCAACATGTGCACAAACACTGCAACAGGCATTTCAAACAGGAGCTGTATTATTTCAATAAAACGTGCACGTGTTGGCGTCAGGACATGCACACTTACTGTCTTCAGCCAATATGACCTTTTTGGTGTATCCGGCTGGCCTGTGTTCTCAGACTTTATCTATCTATTCATTATGATCTGGTAGTAATCGAGTAACACTGGGACCTGTAAGTTCTTAATGAGTGGGATCATTGAAGACTCCACCCAACCTCATCTGGGCAGCAGCATTCCAGTCTGGCTGCGTAGACACTCTTCTGGGGTGATGGGTTAACTTCTGTGTAGTCCACCTCACTTATTTCCCAATTGGGACAATAAAGAGTGATTGGTTGATCTTCGCTAGCCCCAAAGCACAGTTTCAATTTATACTACAACAGTTCTTTTGGTTTAAGTGTTTTCCCTGACCATGTCCCCTGACCAGGAGAAACTCCTGGCAGTTGAATAACTTGAGCTGGTTCCTGCACCCACATTTCATTCGTTTTAGTAATGTCTCAGCCTTTGTTTGTGTAGGTACATACACGCTTTCGTCTGTGCTCACTAACGGATGTGGACGTCCAAAGGGGGATCAATAGTTTCCTCTTGTTCACATCAGGGGGTGAATGCCTGACTTGGAGAGTGTGGCGACGGGGAGCACGGGAAACCGAGTTGGGGTGCAGCGAGGTTAAGATGTAGAAACACCCCCACGCACCTGGAAATGCTCAGCACCATGACTCACACAACAGAAGCAGGGCCCTACACTGGAGCCCAGCCAAAGACTGGCCACGTCTGGACAGAGTTTCCATGAGAAGAGCTCTGGAGCTTGCTCCAGTTCTGTATCTCACGCCCTCCGTAGCCTCCCCATGGCAAGAAGAAATAGCAAGGGGAGGACAGAGAGGGGGAAGGGAAGAGAGAGAAATGACTTCAATTATGGATGTATTACATTACTTATTTTTCCTCTGCATAAAGGAATTTAACTAATCAGATGATACTGCAAACAAGGGAGTATTGAAGTTTTGCTGCCTTTGCCCCGGCCCGTTAAATCAATATTCATACACATTGGGTATATATTTTGACGTAATTTCATAAGGACATTGAGCTGAGAAGGACTTGCGAATAAAGAGGGGAAAGACATTCTAACCTGTAAGGCACGTTTGTCTTGGAGCTTGTATTTAATTACAATGACCTTACAACATGCAGCCCGCCCTGGGCTACTCTCCTATCCCGGCAGAGACAGCCAGCCCCCCGCCAAACAACCCACTCCTCCCTGTCCTTAACACTGCTAGTTCTGATAAATGACTTCTCCCTCATCTCCAGTCAGAAAGAAAGATGGGAAGAAATAGGGAGAGAGATGTACAGTTCGTCCTCCAAATTCACCATACATGAGAGGAATAGCAGAAGTACAGAAATGAACGCCTAGACCTGGCCACTTTTAATGGAATGTTTATTTAAACGTGCAGTCAAGAAAATAAATGTGCTCTGGTCATTGTTATCACGCTGGTTGGATTGCAGGGTAAAGCAAACTATCCCAAATAAAGACATCATTCTGTAATTTAATTTAAGTGGCTTTAGGCCAGCCAGTGTTTGTCTTCTATTGCACATGGTTATATTGTTCAGGTCTATACCAGAATCCTTGCACATGGGAAGGAACACACTCTACGACCTTTCAATGAGGATTGAGCTCACTGATGCCCAAACTGCCAAGTAGTTGCTATAGAGCAGCAAAGCAATTATAAACCCCCCAAATACGGACAGTGCTGGCCAGTTGGACCACCACCTTTTCTTTGGCTAATCTACAAGCAGGATTCTGTCACTTGTCTGGCTATGACACTGCTAAATGGTTTGGCAGTTAATTTACTGCTGTACAGCTGTGTCCAACATTTTTGAGAATGAGACGAATTTTCACCAAGTCTGCTGTCTCGGGGTTCATAGTGTTACTATGGTATACTAAATTATAATTACAAGCATTTCAAGTGTAAAAGGCTTGTATTGACAAATACCTTAAGTTTATGCAAAGAGTCAATATTTCCACCCATCTTTTCAACATCTCTGCAATTTACCCTGGCATGCTGTCAGTTAAATTCTGACTGATGGCAGCCCATTCGTGCAGAATCAATGCTTGGAGTTTGTCAGAATTTTTGTGTTTTTGGTTGTCCAGCCTCTTGAGGATTAAGCAGAAGTTCTCAATGGGATTAAGGTGTGGGGAGTTTCCTGGCCATGGACCCAAAATGTAGATGTTTTGTTCCCCGAGGCACGTTTGCCTTATGGCAAGGTGCTCCATCATGCTGGAAAAGGTTTTGTTTGTCATTAAACTGTTCTTGGAAGTTGCTATCGGAGGATGTTTTGGAACCATTCTATATGCATGGAGTTCTTAGGCATAATTGAGTGAGCCCACTCCCTTGGCTGAGAAGCAGCCCCACACATAAATGGTCTCAGGATGCTTTACTGTTGGCATGACACAAGACTGATGGTAGCGCTCACCTTTTTTCCAGACAAGCGTTTTTCCGTAAGCCCCAAACAATCGGAAAGGGGATTCATCAGAGAAAATGACTTTACCCCAGTCCTCAGCAGTCCAATCCCTGTTCCTTTTACCTGAATATCAGTCTGTCCCTGATGTTTTTCCTAGAGAGAAGTGGCTTCTTTACCCTTCTTGACACCCGGCTGTGTGTGCAGATGCACTCCCAACTGCCTGCTGCGATTCCTGAACCAGCTTTGCACTGGTGGTGCCCCGATCCTGCAGCTGAATCAACTTTAGGAGATGGTCCTGGCGCATGCTGGCACCCTTTTTCACAACAATTGAACCTCTCTCCTTGAAGTTCTTGACGAACAGATAAAAAGTGGATTCATGTGCAATCTTACTAGCAATATCCTTAAAGGCCTTTTTGGGCAAAGCATTGATGACTGCACATGTTTCCTTGCTGGTAACCATGGTTAACAGAGGAAGAACAATGATTTAAAGCACCACCCTCCTTTTAAAGTTTCCAGTCTGTTATTCTAACTCAATCAGCATAACTAACTTAAACGTAAATATTATCCCCCGTAAAACAAGTTTAGGAGAATGGTTAGAATAGTACTATGAGTAAAAACAATAAAGTGGGGACAGCATATTTACTGATGCCTTGTTGTTCACCTGCTGAAAGTGAGGATAATGAGGGGTGGTGTAATGCTACTTCTCTCTCCTAGTCCCTTCCCTTATTTGTGCAGGCCCTATTACAGCCCTTCACATTCATCATTTTGCATTTATTGTTAGATATTCACATACAAACACACACACTAGCCATTATCCTTAACCTAACCCCTATATTTAACCTAACCTTAATTCTAACCCTAATCCTTAAACTATAATTTAACTCACTAATTCTTAAATGAGGTGATGTGGCAATCCTAACCAATAGCTAGAGAAACCTGTAGGAAGGCTGCCAAAACATCTCTTTATTTTAAACAGTATTTAAGCAGGGAAGTTGTGATGCCTTTATTTACTTGATGTTATGAGTAGAGCGCATCACTTCCAAAACAGTATTATATTTTATCTCCTTTGCTTCTTTCCTGATATGTTGCAACCTAGGTAGGAACTTCAATGTGTATGTTTCCAGACCTCCATGGAAGCCAGACAGGATTGGATGTGGCCTCGCAAGTTTAAACTAACCCTAATGCCTGATCCTTAAACTAACCACAGTGCCTAACTATAATCCTTAAACTAACCCCAATGCCCTAATTGTAAACCAGGAAAAACTGGGGACCAAATTGTCTGGTTTGACAATCAGGCCCATACAAACACACACTAAGACAGAACACACAGAGACGAGAGTCACACAGTTGTGGCTCAGTTGGTTAAGTTGTGGGTTTGGTTCACTCGTGCAGTATGAAAAAGTATGAACTCTATGCACACAAATGTACATGAGGCACACACACACAACAACTAGCACACACATCCTGGACTGGTGTTTTTTGGTGTGTTCTTGCGTTTCTGTGGGTTGCAGTGGGTTCAGGTTGTTTGGTGCAATATCCTCTCTTTTCTCCACTTGCTTGTTTCCACGTGAATGTTCCTAAAAGTGTAATTAACTTCTCTTGCATTCACTGTGAAAATGAGCAGGAATGAGCCTCATCTACTCTCTCATCTAATTCCTCTATTCTTAAAGCCTATTACAGATCAGATCTGAATGACAAAACAAATCAGTATTTAACCGTCATTTAATCTTGTTCATCATTATTCAAGATCTCAAAGAATGAAATTGGGGCCGCGGATTAGACCAAAAACTAGTGCCCATGTTTGACGGCATGCCACACTCTCTAACTATGTCGAAATGCTGAGCTCCCAGTTAATAGATCTATATTCATTTTCAAATGAGTTGATTAGCCAGCACAATGTCTTTGGATTCAGGGGCCCATTACACATTTATGATAGTAAATGACTGTACATTTACAATCCAAATGAAATTTCATGAGCAGGGAATATTGAAAAAAAAGGAAGCTATGTTCATCTCCAAAGCCCTGCTTCCCAACCCTTGTTCCTTCTGCAAACACATCACATCAGCGCCCCCTGTGGTTGAAGGAGAAATTGACTAGTGTGTGTACCCATGCATAGTTGATAAACTGGTTCATGTGATTAGAAGTATTGTTTTTTTGCTGTTAATCAGCCACATGAACACTTTCTGAAAGTTCACAGGTAAATAGGGCCGAGTTTGTGCTGTTATGAGATTAAGGGATTGTATGTAACCAAAAGATTGTTCGTCTGTGTCTTTCTTGCCTTGTTTCAGTCCCCGGTATTTCTGGTCTCCCTGGGTCTCTGTTTGTACACGGTACATGATTTGCTATAGCTTTAGAAGTCCTAAGGATCCCTATAGCAACCCTCTCCAGTCCGATGAAAGCCTAGTGCCACACAATCACGGCCCTTGTTCCCATGTCCACATCAATATTTGATTTCTGCAAATTTGTGATGACACACATTAGTATAATTAGGGCCAACTTTTGGTTGTAATCCAATCTTTAAGGAGTGAGAGGGATGAACCCGACTGCCAGCCTGCTCTCCGCTTCTGCCTGTTCGTTCCATAGCCCTCTGTCTCTAAATAATTCATCATCCAATCAATCATTTTCTCTTTGTTTTGGATGCCAGGGTCTGAGATGAAACGTGCGGCTGCCATAGCTGCTTTGCTTCATCTCAGGGGTGGAAAACATGATCTGCCGAGATTACAGACTCACCCCCCAAACTCACCTAGAGAACACACCGGCATCCTCCCTGCCGGGTCCCACAGCTGCATCATTAGGAAACACACACACACACACACACACACAGCTCAGGGTGCGGGAATGTTTGAAACATTTCTGTTCCCGTGTAATTTAAGAACAAGGAGAAAATACCGCAGCTGGTTATGTTAACAACCAACCTTAACAAGAAGTGCTAATTCTTCCATTAGGATAGCTGAAGACTAGTCAGAGTGGGAGCGGGGCAGGTACCGTGGGGTCCCATGGTAGACGCTGGGGAGACCACCTCAGGGAAGAGATGAGACAAAGTCTAACATATACGGGGGTTCTGTTGGTTGTCATCGTTCCCAGTCCTCGCAGCAGCTGTGTGATAGCTGATACAATACGGTATCAGCAATGCCAGGAGGGATCTGTTTCATCCTCACAGAATAGTGTCGTCGCACTGGACATTCATTCAATGTCCAATGTGGATTTGTTTTGGACGGGATTCCATAATGGAGGCGAACCTGATTCCCAGTGATTTCCCTGACGTCAGGTTTGAAAATCTACCAGCTTTCCAGACATGGAAGACTTTAACAGGAGCTCCATTTGGGCTTGTGTATCATCAGCAATGTGCCTCTTTCTGGCATTACAACAGTCTGGTTTCCCTTTGAATGGCATCATGTCACTGCGGGCTGTTCTGAAGCATTGCCGGGTACACTGTGTGATCTCCCATCTGTACCACTGTGTCTTGGTTAGCTTATCTAAAGGGCCTGTCTCAGTCTTTAAACCTGCATGGAGTCAGACTTAATAGGGGGAAATGTCTTGGACAAGTGATTTGAAGATGTTTTAGCTTCATCCGTTTGCAGCGCTCGGCAGGTGATGCCGGTGTCTTCCTTGCTCCTTTGATGTCGAACAACACAGCATCACGTTGAGTGATCGTTTCAAATGCAGGAAAGAGGGAGACCTTATTCGGTGTGAGCGGCTCCTAGTCGAACTACTTCTGACGATCTGACATCTATTATGGCAAGGAGAGACGAGTGTTTGAAAAAAGGAATTTGAGTATGCGCACAAGTGTCAGGAATTACCTAACGCTTTCTCTCTCGTTTTTTGTTTTAATAAGGCGGTTGAAACCATGCATGTCTACATGAACTCTAGTACAAGGGGAATATTGAGAAAATTTGACTCAAAGTGTGGCAAATCCCCTGTGCCTCTATTGAGGTGAAGAAGTGAGACTTTTGTGTATATCAGAATAAGACTTTGAAATACGTTTATTTTAGCATGGTAATTCACAAGTTCAGCAACTTTCACGGCAGAGAAACCAAACTTTGAGTCACTGAACCTTCCTGTGCTGGTGCCCCTAAAACCAAATTTTGTAACAAACTCATCCAGACTTAAAGAATCCCCCTGGATACAGAAAATGCGCTCTGGCACAGAAATAGCCTTGGCTGAAATACTGCACTTGGGCCCCCTTGCATCCAGCCAGCGTGCGTCTTGAGAGGCTGATAAATAGCGGCAAGGATGAAAACACATTAGCTTTAAACGGCACTGGCACAGTATAAAGAAAAACAGCTTTATTTATCAGCCTGGCAGGCGGATGAATTACAGAGATGGACGCGCCACTAGGAGTAAATAAAACACACTGGCAACATAAAAAACCCCGGGAAGAAGAGGTGGGACACACACACACAGTCGTCTGTCAGGCAGAGAGCCGAAGGATCACCCTGTGTCTGGTAATCAAGCCCCGCAGGGCTGCCGTGCCAAGCGGATACACCGGAAAACCAACCAGTGGGTGTTTGTCACACGCGCCGGAGGGAGCGTGCCTCCATATACCGTACTCCCGTTCACTTCATGGCTGGTTTCGAAAAGATTTTCTTAGAAAAGGCTAAATGTTTTATATTTTCATTTGAGACGACCGAGTGGTTTCCGAATGCATGCCCTCGCATTTCACACCTCGAACATATTTATGACCGTTAAAGATTTAATTGAAGAAAATATTTCGTTCACATATGTCCCTAGAATGTAAACTGAGGGAGAATGTCCCAGTATTATTAGAATATCATTAACCTAATTGTAATTAACCTCCTTGAAAAATTTACCACATGTTACTATCAAATGAAGCAAATAATTGATGTGGTAGAGGCTTAATTCATAATTTGACAATTTCCTACCTTTTTTCTCTTTCATATATTTCATACTGCCTGTGGATTAGAAGGGGTGAGAAAACATTTAACAGTTACGACCTTAATGAATAGGTAAAGCCTGGTGAAAGGGAAAGGCAGAGTTATCTTAAATAATGGCCTCTATAGTCAGTCCTCTTTGACAGGCCAAGGCCTCCCCTAGAGACCCCTCAGTCGGCGTGTCTGTGAAGCAGTAAGGCCCTTTTCACAGAGAGCTGAGAAGACACTGGGGAATCCTATGGAGATTCAGCTTCATTCTGCTCTCTGGAAAATACCCCCTACGCCAGTTCACAGTCTATGTTGCATATTGGCTAAACTAGGTGCTGAATGTCATCTCAGTTGAAGGGCTTTATAGAACCATCCAGAGCAGAGGAGCTGATCTGAACGTGGGGGTGGGGGTGGGGGTGGGGGTGAGGGTGGGGGTGGGCAGGGGGGGAGAATGGGCTGGCTGGCTCTGCTGGCTGTGCTCAATGTCAGAAAGGAGATTTGAATCTGGTTGGGACCCTAGGAACTTGGTCTTGCCGTCTCGCTGATAGAGCCAAGCACAAAACAAAGGCTCTGCTTTTTTGTAAGCATCTGAATCTATTACCTCCTAGGCAGGAAATAAGATGTTGAGGGACACCCCCCCCCCCC
>JACXGK010001494.1:10312-44886 GCA_016801125.1 Novumbra hubbsi | reverse complement strand
AAAGCATCTCAGCCACTCCTGATCTCTGACTGGATGTTGGTTTCTGGTCTTACTGGCACTGATGCTTTTTTCCTATACCCATAAGCTTGTATGTAAAGAGCCTAGAGCTCATGTATAAACCAGACACCATATGCTCCACTTGACCCGCTTGGTCCCCCAGATCACCATGCAATGCGGCAGATCCGGCTTCCCTCCAAAGTGAAAGCGGCCCACCTGCAAACTGCTCCATCATAGGTCTCAGCGGGGTCCAGTTTGGAAGGATGAACGTTTAACTGCCACACAAAGCGGAACGCCTCGCTGCTTCTTCAATCTTTCATGTGACAGTTAACAGCCTATAGTGGCTAATGATTTTCTGTCATGTTTGGGCCCCAAGTGTAACCGAGTATTAAATATCGGCCAGAGATGGACACATCAACTACTAAAATGGCCCCATTCCCAGTGCCTCATCAAACCCACAGCTGTCTTGTAGCAGAGTGAAATATATGCCATCTTTATTGTCATTGGTCATCCTCCAATAGGGTATATTTTTAAGTTCACTATACAGTCATATTGTTAAAGTCCCCGTATAGTCATGTTGTTAAGGTCCCAGTACAGTCATGTTGTTACGGTCCCCATACAGTCATGTTGTTAAAGTCCCCATACAGTCATGTTGTTAAGGTTCCCGTACAGTCATGTTGTTAAAGTCCCCATACAGTCATGTTGTTAAGGTCCCCGTACAGTCATGTTGTTAAAGTCCCCGTACAGTCATGTTGTTAAGGTCCCCGTACAGTCATGTTGTTAAAGTCCCCATACAGTCATGTTGTTAAAGTCCCCGTACAGTCATGTTGTTAAGGTCCCCGTACAGTCTTGTTGTTAAAGTCCCCATACAGTCATGTTGTTAAGGTCCCCGTACAGTCTTGTTGTTAAAGTCCCCATACAGTCATATTGTTAAGGTCCCCGTACAGTCATGTTGTTAAGGTCCCCGTACAGTCATGTTGTTAAGGTCCCCGTACAGCCATGTTGTTATGGTCCCCGTACAGTCATGTTGTTAAAGTCCCCGTACAGTCATGTTGTTAAGGTCCTTGTACAGTCATGTTGGTTAAGTCCCCGTACAGTCATGTTGGTTAAGTCCCCGTACAGTCATGTTGTTAAGGTCCTCGTGCAGTCATGTTGTTAAGGTCCTCGTACAGTCATGTTGTTAAGGTCCTCGTACAGTCATGTTTGTTAAGTCCCCGTACCGTCATGTTGTTCAAGTCCCTGAACAGTCATTTTGTTCAAGTCCCCGTACAGTCATGTTGTTAAAGTCCCCGTACAGTCATGTTGTTAAAGTCCCCGTACAGTCATGTTGTAACTTTGTTAAAGTCCCCGTACAGTCATGTTGTAACTTTGTAAAAGTCTGATAAATCACTGTTGAACTTTTAGGTATTTCGTTTTTTTATTGTATTTGTTTTTAATATATATATATATATATATATTTATTAGGGATGGGAATCAATACAAAATAAAAAACTAATTAATTGCACAACTTGCTGTGATTAATACTTTTTTTTTTACAAGTAGTAGAATCACTAAAGTAAAGCAATAAACACATGTTATGACGTATTGTGTACTGTAAACAAAGTAGTCACTCCCATCAATTATATGCAGCAGCATTATAAAAAACAAAGCTTTGAGTCTCTTGGTAAGTGATTGAGTGCCAGAGGCTGCCAGGGCTCCAAATGCTTTCAATAGGAATGGGACAGCACTATAGTAATGTTGTTGAATCAAATCTGATAAAAACATTTATGGAATTACAAACTACACACAATACTGCTTATATGAACCATCAGTCTTTGTGTTTGTACTTGCATGTTAACTTATTTTTCTAAACATGCTAACGTCTGAAATGTTAAGATGGAAACATGAAAATCCAAGCATACACTTTTACCGAGTTTGAATAAATTATTTCTTACAATCGATTTTTGTTTCTGCATACAAATAAATATTTGTTTTATATATATATATATATATATATTAAATGTTTTTATATAAAAATAAATTAACAATATACTTTATATATATCATATCTTTAAAATATGATTATAATTTATTCAGATAACTTCAGATAACCAGACTGACTGACATCCAGTAACTGAAGGGCTCCAGACTGCTTCCAAATGGATTACAAAATACCTTCTTTATGGCTTTTCGATATTTGTAATTGGTTACACCATTACGACCTTCAAAGACATTTTGTTTATTCCAAGTTTCCTGGTATGCTTTAACCTGTCGTAATTGGATAAGTTGAAAGCTTGCAAAGCTTGCCAAAGCACAAGCTAAAATATTTTTTTATTTTCAAACAACTATTACAAAATGTTTACTGTTATGTTGACCGTTTAAGGGCTTGTTAATACTTTTGGCAATGAGAATGTACCAATGAGAAAATGTCAGATGTGCTTTGTCAGATCAGTGAGGAAGACCGGGAAAGGGGCATCATGTTGAATTCAGTTTGAGATGCTTGTGCCACCAACCTGGATATCTCCCCATTCGTGTGTAACAGGCAGGAAGCCTTAGTGACACCACTATGTACACAGACACAGCACCGATTCGACCCTGTAGAGTTGCAGGCTTCAGCACCTCGTCTTGAAACCCCTTGTGCTCAAGCTGTTATTCACAAAGGCTTCCCCCACATGCAGTATCCTCACCCACATCAACATTGTTTGCTTGATGGGTTTCTCCGCTGGCATACCATGCAGGAAGTTGTGTGGAACTCTGGACTATTTTTTATTCAAAGGGGTTCCTGTATGCTGTTTTAGAGTGTTAGAGGTGAAAAGGTCTGTGTGTTTGGTGCTGGGGAGATGATGCTGAGCTGTCACTGTTGCTCTGACAGGAGAGCTAAAACCCCTTTTTCAGACTTCTCCCATTATATGTTGCCAGCCCATGGAGGCACTGGGAAGATGACACAGCCAGAGGTCTCTGTGTGTAATGTGTGTCTTGTGTCAGTGGCAGGGAAACCGCTGTGTGTTGTAGTAGACTTCTGTTATCCGGAGAGTTCAAAGTCTGACGTTTCTATTGGTCGCCATCCACATTGTAGCACATGTTGTGGCGCGTGTAGTGAGGTTCTTGTGCATAAGCTCCGGACCAATGATGTTGCTTCAATCAAATTGTGTCTAGAAAACAACAAGTAGTCAGGATATAAATAAGTGACCAACAGTGTGGACAGAATGTGGGTATGCCTATGTGTGTGTGTGTGTGTGTGTGTGTACGTTGAGAGTGAGTGTGAAAGACTCTGTGCCAATGTAGAGTGTGTGATGGAGTGTGAACATTTCTGTTTCTGTAGCCCAGGTGTGATACTCCTGAGCCGTTTCTGTCTGCTAGTTGGCAGCAGTGTGATAGCCCATAGCTCGGTTGGCAATGTCCTTCAATGTATTGGTGGCCTTTCTACGGTTTTTGTAAGATCATTGATGTATCAGTATTCTCCCAAGTTCTGAGCTGTTCAAAACCGGTCTTATAGCATGGATTCCAATTGCCTCAGCACGGTGATGCATAGTCCTTACCCCTGTTTTGCCTGTAGACAAGGATGAACAAAATGAAGGCCATTTTGCTTTGCTAAAAGGGTGTAATGAAAGGGCCTTGTAGCTGTTCTGACGCTGTGTATGACAAGGGTCAAGCGTATTCACACAGCAATTCGCACAGTTGCTTGTGATATTTCAGGGTGCATCTTCTACAAAGTCATTTAGTTATACTCTCCAACAACCAGAAGCAAACTTGTCGTACATTTTCCAGTTTTGTAAAATCTCAAGAGCCCACTTGGTATCTGCTTGGGGAGGGATATACAGAGTCGAAAGAGAATGACTGAGGAACATTCCTGGGGGATGTAATAGGGGCTACATTTAATGGGGAGGTTTCCCAGGATAGGAGAGCAACATCTTTTGAGTTCCTGAGCAATAAGTTATTAACCATGAAACAAATACAGATAGACTGAAAACCCAGAGATATCGGAGGATTGATCGGAGGGGGCTAGCCAAGATTTTGTGAAGCAAAGCCCAGACACATTTTACATTTTCAAGAACAATCATTTTTAACAGTGAATGATTTAGCCTTCTTTATTTTCTGACTGATACCTTGCATCACAAATCAAATCTTATCGACAGGTGTAATTCATGTTGCAGTAATCTAGGTTGCAGTGGGTAGATAAGGACCAGTTGCAGCAGTGATATATGTGAAGTGCTTGTAGTGTTGCCTGGAATCTTGGGCCCTGGAAATGATGTGCCTGGGCCCCCTCACTGGGCCCCCTCACTGGGCCCCCCTACTGTCAGATGACATTGATATAATTACATTATTAACTGAACGCTGCCTGCGGTCACCTTGGCTGCCATGATCACTGTGATTACTACAGTATGACTACTATAAAAGACACCGGCTGATGATTTTGTTGGCACATTTGAGAAAAGCAGACATTGTATGCAAGTGTGCTTTGGTGCTTTCAAGGTAAATAAGCCAATTTCTTTTCTCTTACATTGGCTTACTTGGAGTGCTGTAAGTTATTGGGGAAGGATTTGCCCTCTGAGTTCTTAGGCATAGTTTTAGCAAGGTCGGTCTTAGCAATACTGTCCTACATTTCAAGGTCTATCATCCTCTCTGGACATATTCTTGTAGATTGACTGTTAGCTATGTTAGTTTGTTTTTTTATTTTTAAAGCGTATACCATGAGTTTCACATCAAACCAATTGATTGGGTTAGAAAATATGCTCTAATTAATTCATTTAATATAAATAAACTGATCTTACCAATATTTGACAAAATTGTGACACAGGACTGATATTTATAAAAGAAGGTGCTATATCAGCATTTTGGAGGTTTTTGTGGCAAAACTCTCAACTCAAAACAATGTGACAACTGTCCAAGTAAACACTTTTGAGAGCCACTGTATGTTTATTGCCCATGTGGTCCACTTCTCCTGAGTCTTCCTCATTTGGGAGAAGGCCAAATGTTCTGCCATGGGGATGATTGGGAGTGGATGCCGATCTGACGTCCATAGATAATCTTTGTAGGATATTATACCAAAGTGTTCTGACCAAATAATATAAGAAACATAGAAAAGACATTAAAAACAAATCTACGGTGGTTTAGGAGCAAATAAGGATTTCATGAACATAGAACATTTCTTTGCTGTGTTTTGGTCAAAAGTGTAGATAAGCATTTTTAAATTCCCCTTGTGGCTATTGTTTGTGTGTCCTTACAATGCTTTGCATTAAATGTATTGCAAAATGACACACACGGTCTGTACAGCAAGGACTAATTATGAGCACCAACTGTTTTCCTCCAGGCCACAAGAATTCGACACTTCGGCATTCATACAAAATGTTTAGGAATGAGGCTACAAGATCTGGTCATTTGGAAGCCCTGTCAACCGCTGATTGTCTCTTGTCCTCATAAAAGAGAATAATTCCCTAACATGTGCTGGATGGTTCCAAACTCTCTTTTTGATGACTGACACTCCCAGTCACACAGATGCTTTTAATGTGTCCGACTTATTAATAACCCAACGCTCTGGAGAGAGAGAGGGAGAAACTGAAAATATGTGTGTGATTTTCAGTGTTTGAAATGTCAGGTGTGATTTTGGAACTATGATCTTGAACAAACAATTTTCAGTCACTGCGGTCACACCTCTATGTTGCGTTTCCTCTGTTTCTGTAAAGTGGTAGCTTGTTTTTGACTCTGAAAAAGAATAAAGTCAGGTGTTGGAATTCCCTGCCTTTTTAGGTGTAAGCTCTAGTATTTGTGTTACAGAACGGGCACATTCATGTTAGAACAATTTTGTGTACACAGACACGCCTAGATAATAATATTGTCATCAGTATATTATATATTGAGATCTTGGATTTAGTGGCTGTTTTTCTTTTAATTTCATAAGCATTTGGAATCATGTTAACATGAATCTGTTTATCCAGACTTTCTGGTATTATAATCATCCCATTTGAAGTGTAGCGCATGGGTATAGCGTTAGAGTGTGTCTGCGACCTTTTGTGTGCTGTCTTGTTTTGTGTGTGTTTCTGAGAAATTAGACATTGGTTTGTGTTTAGGCCTCATAGGGTTTTTCTGCATTAAAGCTTAATGCTACTTCCATTCCAATAAGCTGTGCAGTTTGATGAACGCAATGAGTGCATGTTTTGAATCTGTATAATATGCAGTGCAGCAGCATCTTATCTACGTCATGCAAGCATATTTATGAACCCTTAAGCTACAAGAATGTTTTTCAAAGTGAGTCTGCATACGGAATGCCTTTTTCTAAGATTCTAGCTAACACAAAGCTAGAAAAGAGTAAGAGTAATTTAGAATTGTAGCAAGCTTTTAGTCAGCATTTTAAATGTGTCAAGTAAAATGTTTTCAATGTAGAAAGGTTTTCCTATTTGTCAACCAACATTTCTATAACAAATTCATGACAAAAAGCTCTCAAACGCTTGCTATGGGAATGCTTTGTACAGCCCATGAATTGTTTAAAAAGACACCATCCATTTAGTGCTCATCATCCAAGATTTGCATCCTTCCCTTCTTTGAAAAAAAACAGATAAATATTTTTGTTTCATACATTTTTTAGTTGTCACCAATAAAATATCACCACTAAGCTAACTCGTATGCTCTGAGTAGTTTCATGTTTCTTGTTAAAAACACTAATGGACTTTTATATCATTTCGTTTATTAAATAATTAACTCTTATTCAATATGTACAATTCACAGAGTTGCATTATTTAACTATGAGATGTTTTCTCATCTTGATCTTTTTCAGCAGTACTGGTCCTTCAATAAATTAAACGTGTCCCAGGCAAAGTTATTTGTAGAAAATGCTTTTATGCTTCTCACAGTTTCAATAGCATATACGCAACAGTTTTCTCGTGTGTTTCAACTTCTTTTCTTTAGAAACATTTCAGTTCCACTGCCCAATATCAACCACTACTGTTAAAGTGATTCACAGCCTGAGACATAAATGACTTTTGATCGCTGTGAATCCATTAACATGATACACCAACTAGCTTACAGGATATTGGCAGATGTTTCACCACACAGACACAGTCTCCTTGTCCTCTTTAAATCATCTCACAATTCAGCCACCTGTTCACCGTGCCTCGTTCCCTAGTTTTCATGGGACCACTGGGATCGAGGCAACCTTATAACCTAGCCGTTACAATTGTAACCTCTGTTCATGTAAATTCCGTGTACGAGAATGTCACATGCTATTTGGGAAAATGTAGAAAACGGGTATCATATGAAACCACAAGATAAGTTTGCTCCCACACTCTGGGGGTTGTGGGAACAGGAAGCTGAATGAAAGTAGGGTTTTAAGAGGTCTGTCTGGGTCTTTCCTTCACACACATGTACCAGGCTAGAATGTCATGTAGTTATCTGACAGTGACTAGAGCATATACACGGTCAGTTAATAGAATATTTTAGGTTCATTCAATTGCATTCACGGTACACATCCACTCTGTTTCAGCACAGACACATCTCTCTCACTGTCATCCTAAAAGCTTTTTTACTGACACTTTTAAGATGAGCAACACTGACCAACATGTCCCATTTAATAGGTGGTTTGTACTGATGTGTTTTGGCCCAGGAGTGGTTTGCAAAAGCACATTTAAAACATTCAAAGGATAATTTTCCCCTTAATTAGCTACTGAGTTTTTGGAGGACATCCTTTTGTTTTCTTTCTTACAGTTATACAGGGGATGCAGCAGTGAAAAGTAGTTAGCCTAAGAGAGGGGGATGACTGAGGAGGAAGTCTTGGAAGTTGTTCCTAAAAACCGATCTTGGCAGTACAGGCAAAAATGACAGGAATTACTCTTCACTCCGTTGTCAACCTCCATTGTGTAGAATAGCTAGTTGGTACTAGCTAGTTGTCACCACAATGTTATCGTGAGTGGCTATGGAGTTGTTTTTGCCCAAACGTCACACACTCTAGTCGGGCACCCTCTCAGAACACTGGCCAGATTTGTATTGAATGTATAGGTCAGGTATTTCTAAATAACACCACTGATTACGCTGAGGGTGGAGCTATAACAAGAAATAGAAAAACAACATTTAAAGGTCATGCTTCTCCCCCTGTTTACCTAAAATCAGGAAATGATGTGTATAGTGCCATCTCCTGAGAAGGATCCAATACCCATATGCAACCTATGCGGTTAATGTTTTGCACACTTTCTATTTACTGTGTAATTTTAATTTGATCTACTTTGATCTACTGTGTTTTTTACCACTTACTGTGTCTACTGTCATGCACCAATTTACCATAGCAAATTCCTTGTATGGGTAAACCTACTTGACTAATAAATCTGATTCTTATTCTAAAGGATCCACTCGTAAGATTTCCATAGAAACAGAAAATGGTAATTATATTAAGTTATTGGGGCACAATTTTACTTGAAATGGATTACTTTACAAATAGTGTTTTATTGTTACTATAGCAGGATAATAAATGTTATGAAAATCACCCAATGATTTTCTCATGTTCATTTTGTTTCCAGTTGTGTATTGTGGTTGTTGCAAGTCTTTAAGAAATTAGGATAAAGATCTGGAGAAAACTATCCCGTGCAAATAGAGTGCCTTGTTCAAGGGCACAACAATATATTTGTCTACCTTTCTACTGGACTTATATTTGTGTTCCCCTCTTAACCCAGATATCTCCATGACACTTCTCCCTCTATTGTAACAATGCAGTTGGATACTGGAGAAAATATCCATTAGTAAAGGTATAATTGGAGTAACACTAGATAACATAACCGTTACTGGGCTTGGTTAACATGGAGACAAATAGGTAAAAGTGTTTGTTGTGGGAACCGGCCGCCTCGCTCTGACAGAGATCTCCCAGTCCTCCTATTCCTTCCGCATAGTTAACCTTTTCATTAAACAGCATTAAGTCATTATTGTGAGAAGTGGCAGCATCCTTCTATTGTTGCTTAATTAGCCAGTTAATGTTGTTACTGTGTGCCGCAAACCCTTCATTTGTCTTGCTTAAGGAGCCGCTCTCGCCATTAACGGGCAGTAAATTGAGTTTGTTATTTATTGTAAAGGGAGAATATGCGTTTGTGTGTGTGTGCGGTTATTAAGTTTTAATAAGCACCAATTTATACAGACGCTGTGTTTATGGTGGGTGATGGCTTTATTAGTTTACTGTAGGACGCTGTGGAGCGTTTGGTATAAATAGTATAAGGAGCAATTGTAATCCATGCAGTTGGTGTTTGCTTTAAACATAATGCATCAGACAGATTGCAGTCTTCAAGCTTATGTGGCATTTGGTTTGGTGACTTCAATGGTCTGGAGATGATGATATAGGCTAGCCACACCAACCATAGATGAAGTTGCAGTCAATTATTGATCCTGGCAATATTCCTCAGCACTTAACCTTTACACTAGCTGTTCGGCATATGAAGTGCCTTTATTGAATGTGTACTTTTATGTTCTTCTCTGGTGACAGCCCCTAATCAATAGCCTCTCTCTCATTAGTTGCAGGGGCTGCTAAGAATATCCTTAGCACTGAAATCAATCTGCTGGTTCGGTAGAGAGCCTAAGACTATTGTCCCAAATGGCTCCTTATTCCCTATGAAGTGCTCTGCATTTGATCAGGCCCTGGTCCAAAGGAGTTCCCAATAGAGGTAAAAGGTGTATTTTCAAATGCAGACAGAGGCAGTCCAAATAGTCTAACGCTAAGCTGTTAATAAGAATTCTTTCATTACATTGGTTTCATTATCAATTTCCTTGTTAGTATTAATGCTTCAAAACAGTTCTTCTCAGTGAGAGGCACCTTTTATAAATGGCATAATTTCCCAAGTCTAACTTTTCAATACTTTTTATGCCCGTGTAGTAAAAAGGAGCCACTACAAGATTTGAACTTCCTCCTTCCTTTGTTCATGTGGCCAAGATGTTTCTAAGATAATGTGCTATAAATCAGTTCTCCACATCTGTTCATTTGTACACTTTCACCTGAATATCTTCCCCGTCTTTAACTAAACTGCAATTCGCCCCCAAAAGATATTCCATCCGTCTTCAGCACTCCTCTTTCCAATTGCCTGACACATCATCTCATTAAAATGTACAAAGAACTCTCTCTTTATCTCCGATTATCTAATTAGCATCAGGCAGATGGTTTAATAAGCGATATCCTCCTCCGTTTAGCCTCCCTAACGCCCTAGCGTAGAACAGTGGTGAGGATCTTTCTCTGGTCGCTAGACTCGCTCTTCCTTGTGAATAGTTCTCCGGGGTTCACATTATTGCTTCCTATGCCTCAGGCTATAGCGGGACCCCCGCTCCACTCTGAGTTTAGTGCAATAAATACATGTAGGGACTCGTGAATTAAGAACTATGGTGGAATGTTGGTAAGTCAGACTTTTTGCCAAGTACTCTTAATACAGTAACTCAGTATTATTCGAAGTTGGGGTCATGGCCACTAGTTGGGTTGCAGGGAATTGCTGTGGGGTAGGCTGTGTATGTATATATATATAAGAGCTGCCATCGCTGCTCTAACCTTGGTTTCCTTGAAGGACATAAACATGTTAAGAGGGCACGGAGGCCCAGAGCCTAAATCAAGTTGAGAGGACTCCGTAGCAGGCTTCGTGGCCCACCTGTTTAACTCCAGCTTTTTGAAGCTGTTCGAGAGAGTGGAAGCAGCCAAATAAGTCAGCCTATCATTAAGGAGGGAAAAGTTCAGTGTCCAGATTACATTACTGCCCTGTTTTTCATCCGGCACTTCTCAGCTTGGTAATGACTGAACGCACCGACTGCCTAGACATGAATGCTCAAGTGAAGTCCGGCAGCAGACAACCTCGGCCGACCAATCGGCCGTGCATCTGGAATCTACGCAGATAAGAGGTCTGGCCGGCGGGCAGCCAGCCAGCAAGCTCGGTCTCTCTGACCCAACAGTGTGAACGCCTCGCTCAATTAACTCCCCAACTTCAGCTGGGCTTTTCCTGCTGGCTGGTGGAGAGGGACAATAATGAGACTGGATTTAGAATAAAAAGATGTGCACGTCCACAAAGAGGGAAGCGGCAGAGAGCTACTCTGGTCTCTCAGATTGACGGCTGGAAATTGCGGAGGTCAGTGCGGTCTGTGAAGCATCACGCCGGCAACTGCTTTGGCAAAGCAGCCCATCCGAGCCCGGCGTGGGAGGTGGACCACTGCTTAGCAAGTTAGCGCTCTCTCCCCATGCCTTTAGCCCACTAACTCAAATGGGGGGGCCTCCGCTGGATGTCATTGGGCAAGGAAAAACCTCTCTGAGAGGAGGAAATAATGGGTCTGCTCACTACTGTATAACATGAGAGCGTGTTGGAAAACAGGACGAACAGGAGGATGAGGATATTGAATTGTTCCCTCAGCTTGTCAAATCGCTTTGAGAAAGTGGCAGACTGAACAGTCAGTCATGGGGGAATGAACTGAATGCTGCTACTTCTTTGAGCGATTCGCTCTGTTTATTTGATTTTTCTTTTAAGTCTTCTTTAAAACACCTGTTCCAGTAATTGAGTCATCTCCAGAGCGACAAGGTAATAGGAGCGTTGTTAATGAAGTGGTCCGTGATTGGATTAGTCAGGTTTTCAAAGTCGCAATGCACTACTTACAGAGGGGGAAATTGATTATTTCTCAATCAACAACATTACGATCATTAAGGGGAGAGTTCCGCTCAAGTGGCCGTAGGTTAGAGATTTTAAACAAGCATTTTCGGTGCCTAATCTACGCCGTCCGTTGCACTGCCGGAATACGTGAACTACCGCTGATGCTAATTGCACTCAGCTGTGAATTGAAACAATATCTAATTGTCTGCTGGATTAATTACATGTGCACATGTGGCGGTGTGCATTCCTAAACAAGCCCTCTCATGAATAATAGCATGCAGCAGGTACATCCACAGCAGATGGGCTTTTTGTTATGAATAGAACACTGCCACAACCGCGCCCTGACTTCCACCCGTCATGTCAATATGGAGGCCGTAACTTTTTGACATTTGTTGTCGTCATCAATAATTACTGTACTCCAAATGTTGTCTCCTCGCTGAAAGGGTCTTCATACTTTCGTGCGTTGCTGCTGGTACTGTGCAATTCGGTAGATGTTTGTATGTTTATTTATTTATTTTTATAACTTTTGGTTATTTAGATTTGAAACAGTTAATATAATGTAACTTATGAGGAATTCAATCAGCATGATTCCTGAGAGTGCATTTCCAGAACCCAGGAACTCAAAGCTTTTTGTTTACATTCTTTAGTTAGAAATGTGTAGAGTTAAATCCCTCATATCCAAAATGTAATTAAGTCTCAGAAAACTTCGGCAACCTTTGAGTCTTCCGGCAGTTCTGGCACTTTTTCGACTGTTTTACAATCAATTAAAATGAAAAGAGACTGAGCTCTGAGACAAAACACGAAACACTGCTCTGTGCTCATCATCAGCATCAAAGGCATTTAGAAATGTACCCAAGACATCGTCACAATTACGGTGTGTTGAACTTTCCCAGGTGTCTCAGCTCTAAGATCCACACAGATCTGACAGAGGCACTGGCGAGGTTTTCTGATTAAACTTTATGCAGACCTCCGTCAAAACTATGACACGCTCCAGCGTTGTGAGTTTGCATTAGGAATATTAATGCCAGTATTAATTTTGTATTGACCTTTCCTCACCGATTCTCCATTCTACAGTCCAAACACAAAGAGAGGCCTTTTTTAATTCCTTGGTCTGGGGAAAGAAACAGCTAAGGGAGCCTGAGGCGAGTGGCTGCTGGGTAATGAAAACAGATCAAACCCCAAGAAGCTTACTTACACAACATATTAAAACGCAACCTCAGAGGAATGCTCCACATCATTACTTACCTGAACTTTATGACCATTATCAAACATTCACACTAGGGCTGCAACTAACAACTATTTTGATAATAAATTGATCTTTCGATTACTTCTTTGATTAATGCATTCATTGGATCTAAAAAATACATACATCCAGAATTATTTTAAATCAATTAAAGTTTTCAGTGTTTTTCTTATCCTTTTACAATGCCTTCATTATAACAAATGTAGGCAATAGTTATAAATAAAAACGTTCAAAAAACTAAAGTGTTACCATAGTAATTAGTTTTAAGACATTTGGAAAAGCATTTCAGGGTACTAACTCATGAAGCTAGTTGAGAAACGTTAAACTGGGATTGTAAATGTTAATGCAAATTGTAATGCATTTATATACCTCAACGGTTCTATTGTGGACCAAGATAGAACTTACCAAATTTGACGCTAATGGGTTAATTTATCAGTAACATTGTAATTGTTTAGCTAGCTGAAGCTGCTAATCAAAACACAAACTCAACGTGCTCAAGCAAACTTTAAATGAATGTTAACTCAGCGACGCATTCAAGATTAACCACTTCTCAATTAAATTATTTGTCTTATATTAACATACTGTGCAGAGTCTACTACATCTTCTGTTATCAAGGCTACAACATGTTTTCTCTTTAAATGCTCACTCATGACAGTCAGGCTTACGTTGAATTTTTCAGCGTAAAGTGGTCCTATATTTTTGGATAGGGTTAACATGTACGTTTTTGATAGGGTTGCCATGTCCATTAATGATCATCGACTTTGGGCAGATTTTTTTCAGAAATGTTGAGTTTATATAAAATAAATGCTGATGTCTAGCCCTACTGTCTACAACCAGCTGTGATTGGTTATTTTTCCTAACTTATTTTAGTGGCTAGTGCAAGCAATTCACTTTTGTTGGCAAACAATGGCAATGGAAAATACATTTTTGTTAGCTTTGTATTCACCATCAATGTGTTCAGAAAAATTATGAAAACATAGTAACAATGTAGTAACCTGGTGAAAGAAAGGTTGGCTTAAAATGTAATTCTACTTTTTGCTGAATGGGAAGATGTTCAACCTAACTTCAAAGGTCTGGTACTCGACCCTATTAGAGCAACAAGCACTCTCTCACACTTCTTTAGTACACCTACTTCAATGTGTGTGTAAAAAGGCTGTTGCTTTTTGGTGCTTCATTTGCAGCTCCAGGATGGTTGTCTTCGGTTTCTTTTGACAGTCCCGGTTGCGTGTTTCTCTTGCAATATCTGGCGACACTTCGGTCTTATGCAACTTCCCTTGGAAGCTTCTGCCATCTCAGCCTCTGCCATCTTTCAAAATCTATGTTTGGCTGCGTCCCTTGTTGACCCAACTAATCGAGAATGACATTCGTTGCCAACTATTTTGATTATCGACATTATCAATTTTAATCAATTGTTGCAGTCCTAATTCACACACAGATAGACTTCAATATCGGCAATTCTCTGTGCGTTCATCTACTAAAGAACCTGAAAGCATACAATATAATTTAACATTAACAAAACGTTATTTCAGTGTGTTACTTTTGGTCTCTGAGAAGGAGCTAGATTCCACTAGTGAGAACATGTTGATTCCGTTCAAATGAGAATGTGATTTCTTTAGCAAGATCTGATGTGAAGTGATTTCTGGTCGCAACTTCACTAACCAGAATATAATTACTATGACTGACTTGTTTGCCTGTCCCAAAATAGATCTTACGATGAATGGAACATTTTAATTAGCTTTTTATAACATTATCTTCATGACAACAATGTAAATGTGAAAAGTTGAAATAATTTCCCCCCCAATGAAATCCTGTTGGGTTAGATGTTAAGGGTGCTTGAATGACGTCCATAGAGATTCCATAACTGCTCCAGACAACTGTTACTGTGGGTGATGTACTTGTTTACTGTGTAGGCATTCTAGCCAGGATTCTGACCATTCAAAATGATGGGTAAGGCTAACAGCATAGCACATTTTTGAAGTTATACTCATTCATTGGTAAATTACCAAAATGACTTCTTGGTTGGCCATCACTTGGCCTGGTGGCTCAAGTGATGGCTTGCAGAACATCAAGCCATCACTTTAAATTATGTACGACCATAACATGCAGTTAGAATGCCTAGGGTAGTACATCAGGTGTGTAAAACTAGCATGCAGGCCTCTTTTGTTTCATTGACATTGGGGGCAAAACAAACTAAGGCGATGCAACAGGGACAAAGGAAATGCATTAACCATCCTTCTGCCATGTTGGTGTTCTTTATCTCTCGAACTGGCCTCTGTGTAAAGATCACTCAGGAGAATTTATTTCTGCCTTTGATTTAATTAAAGCTAAATATTGGCCAATCGTCACACGCTCGCACGACGGATGCTTGACACTGTAATTATCTCCTGAGGTGCTTTGTCTTAAAGGCTGCATTCAAGCGTGAAACTCAATTCCAACATTCACTCATCAGAGGCCCCTGTTTTTAAGGCTGTTTGCTTACCGTTTCTTTAAGTCATCCATAAATGAATTGCCAGATTGTATAGAAAATGTCTCCTTTTGTGACTTTTTGCTTTGAGATGCAAAACACTTAATTAAAAGAGTAATTCAGGCGACTAGAATGGCCTGGTATTATGTTTCAGAGAGAAACAAACGCAGACAGGTTCGTTTGACTGAAAACAGATATTAAGTCACTGTCTCAATAGGTTTTGCCATTTATTACAACCGCATGCCGCTTGAACATGTTTCAAAAGTTGAGAAGTTAAATGCCGTCCGTGGTCCTTTACAAAACGCGACAAACCTTAAGACGATCCATCATCTTGCTTTCGATAGTCGCCTACAGTGCTCTGACAAGGTGCGCCGAGGCCTATAAAGGTTGATTATTTTCTGATTCTCGTATTCCCTCGTCTATATACAGCCTTTATATTCTCTCTTTCTCAACTTCTGTCTCCCTCTGTCTCTCTTTCTCTCTCTGACTGTTTTCTGTTGAATTATTCACCGATGTCACCGTAGTGACCCGCTCCTTGTCAACGGTGTAGCTGTGGCCCGGTGTACTGTAGGCGCTGAGCTGAGCTGAGCGGTGTACCAGGCCCAGCTTCTCTCCTCTCACTCAGTGCTCCGCTGTAATTTGTGTCACTGACTGGAGTTTGATGGGTGAGCAGCTCTGTGCTGCGCTGTGGCACAGAGGTGGCAGAGGCTGTTTGTGTGTGTGTGTGTGTGTGGGGGGGGGGGGTAGTGTATCTGCCTGTAAATGTGTGTGTGTGTGTGAGAGAGAGGAGGGGGAGCATGTCTCACTGAGGAGCCTTGAGGAGACAGGCCCGGCTCTGGAGCTGAGTCGCTCACAGCTGCGACTTGTCACATTAGTCAGCTCAAATTTTTTGAGAAAATCAATTCGGAACTTTAATTCCCTCGACTCCCACGCCTGTTCCAGCGCTGCCGCCTGGCCATCGCCAGGTCCCCCCCACCTCGAAACAGACTCCCGGGGGGACACGAGTCATCAATCTTAAATCGCGTCCTCAAAACTAATGGCAGCCACAGTGCTGGGCCTGCTAAATTGAATTATTAGTGGATGGGCAAAAAAAACGGCGGAGATTATTTTGAAGGAACGGGAAGCGGAAAGGAAGCTCGGAGAGAGAGTCCTAATGACAGGATTTGAGGATACGTGGATGTGGCCTGAGTGGTGATGAGTGAAAGACAGAAAGAGAGAGGGAGAAGCCATGGGCATCACTGGCTAGACTATGCAAATGTCCTTCATCAGCTCCAGTGGCATATTCATGCCCTGTCTGACTCACTCAGCAGTCAGACGCAATAGGCGGACCGGCGGATACCGTTAGTTACAGTCTAGCACAGCATATTGTTGTGAGGACCGGTCCAGATGGCAGAACCCATTTCAGCCCCTGCTTAGCTGACACATTTTATGATAATCATTCGGTTTTTAGGCATTCCTAGGAGTTCAGTGACGGATTCGCCTTTTTGTGTATGACTAAAAAGCTGCGGTGTTGCATTTATTTACCCAGGCCCTGATGAACAGGGACAGGCCGTGATTGAAAGCGAGACACTAAAGACACGGGAGGCTGTAACCTTCAACGTCTGGAGCCCGCCATCCCTCCATCGGCTTCCGAGCCGTAAACATGCAGAAAGCATCTGTGAATGCAGAGGCACCACCATAAACGCGCCAGGACATGTCGAGTGTTGCTGCACGCGCTAAACAGGCTACAGTCAGTTACCCTTCGGTGTGTTCGGAGTTACGGCCGCCTTCGGAGCAACGTGAAAGTGATGGATGAAAGTTTCCCTTACCTCTAGCGTGGCACTGAATTAAATCACAAGCTACTGTTTATTTCCTCTTGCTCCTCTTGCTCGCTGATGCACAATCAGGTTTGTTTGCAATTGATTTAAGTCGGGGGGGGGGGGTCTTTGTGGAGGAGAAGGGCTAGGGTATCCTTGTGATGGAAAATGTTATTACATTTGTTTTGTCTCCCTTTGCCTGTGTCAGTAAATGAGATCAGCGCTCTCCCCTGTCAACACACACTCCTTGTTGAGCAGTCAAAGTTCAGTTGCAAACGTGCCATTTTTCCCCCCCCTCCGTTTTCTTACTAAAAGCCTTTATTTTTTAACATGCTGGAGGACCGCTCGGCTTTCCGCCGAGATTTCTCATCCTCATTTAGCAAACGAGACTGAGAGAGGGCGAGAGTTTGGCATTTATAATGCAGTTCCAGTCATCGCACGAACAAGCTAGTTTGGGAAACTTTGTGAGTTTTGTCTAAAGTCGGTTCCTGGCTGTGGATAGATATGTTCGGTTCTCTCCCTGGTTGTTTATAGGCTTTGTTCAGTGTTAACAGTCGGTTCTGGCATGGGTTGTCAACGCTCTCCCTCTGTATTGGAGTTGGAGCTTCCTGAGGGGAAAGAGACTACAGGGCCATTATTCATCAACCCTCGCTTTCCCCCATCCCTCTCTGCTCCGCACGGTCCATCCAATGGCAGCAGTCCATCCAGGCGTCATTCATCATGTGTCCAAACAGGGCTGAGTAGGAAGATCCTTTCCAACTCTCCGCTACAGAGATGTAATAAAGCCCCTATTATGTGGCTGGGCCCTGTAAATATCTCCATGATATTAATCAGCCAGCGTCTATTAGGACGGCTTCATAGTGAGGCATCGACATGGCGATGTCAAGGTTTCTTCAAGGGTCTAAATGTGAGTCACGCTGTGTGGATCTAGAGAATTTTTCTGTCATTTTAGACATTTTATCTAATACGGTCGTACATATATTTTCCTACTGGCCCCCCACGGCACTCCAACCCACTATGCTGGGGTAGCAACTGCTGTGCACAACCAGCTGAGCTAAACAGGATGAAAGGCTACCTTTGCAGTAGCTTTTTACTTTGAGGATTCAGTAACACTGAGGATGTTTGAATGTGTTATCGGACTCGGTTGTACCGTGTGACTCACAAGTACATTGCTGCCACTTACTCTAAATCTTGATCGCAGCATACGGTACTGAAGTCCGTAGTGGCGTCAGACAAGGCCGCCTGCAACAGTGTGTGTTAGATTGGGTGGCTGCAAGTCAGGTAATGTGTTCACTTCCGGCGCGTATGTTCACGTAAACCTGCTGGTTGAGCGAGCAGGTGGAAAACAAAGCTAGATGTCATTAGGAGGACCTGCGTCTTGATCTTGGACTCTCCCACACCGGCAACACTGTCGCAGTTATCATGATCATGAATTAAACATACCAAAACTGGTGGGGAGAAAAAAATGGAAAAGAAATAAAATGCCAATACAATATTGTTTCACCTGAGGCTCCCATTGAGTTAATTATGCCGTAGAGGTGGTACCAAGCGGTAGATACAATTGTTCGGTCTCCCCAGCATTCCCATGCTTTTCCAGTGACGTATTTCATGAATTCTCCATCTGTGGCACTACAGTGATAATGCTTCCGATTATGCAGCTTTCTGCCAGGCGTCCTGTTCAATGATCTACTTTCGGGTACTTTTGTCCTTCTTCACTGAACAGCCAGGGGGACGTCGCTCAGCGCTAGCTGGCCATTACTACAATGTGTAAATCTCAAATGTTTGAGTTCCGTGGTCCACAGGAGACCTGTCAATACTCTGAGCTACACAGGTTGTGGCAGGGCTTCTTCAGGGACAGCCTTTGCCTTGAAGTGTTCTGTCTTTCCTCATCTTCAATGTCAGCCCGCGGGCTCCGGCGACAACATGTGTTCCCCCTTCGATGTCCTGGAGACATGGAGGCATCACTAACACATCACTCACACAAACCAAACATTGTGCTTTGCTTCCTGGATCTTTCTCCCGCTTTCTCTCTCCCTCTCTCGTTTCTTCTTACTTTCTTTTCTTACATAAAAGCAGATGGTGCGAGTTGCATTCATGCCTCGATGGTACTGCTGAAAATACAGCAAGGTGCCACCCCACCAGCCATTGAAATGACAATATCATTAATTGGCATCATGCATAAGCTGCATTATGCTTGGTAGTGTCTTGCCCAGCGTGAACGGCTGTCGAAAACTCACAGTTGTAAAAGATTAATCTGTTGCCTTCAGGTAGGTGAGATGAAAATCAATGGCGGTAAAATAAAGAAAAAAAGACTTCTAGCTGTTTGGTTAACCAAGAATAAAGAAGAGAAACATGCATGTTTTCTTACCTTGGGAAGTGGGTTTTTTCCTAAAATGCTGCAAATAATTTTCTGTAACTTTTTTAATATTCAGACGTATCAATACTGCAAGTACCTACTTTGTTGAGGTGCTTGGACTTTGTTTTTCTGTAATGTGTAATGTTGCCGACGTATGGCCACACAGTCCGGTGCCATTTGGGCATAGATAACAATGTGTTAAAGATGTAATAGAGTTTTTATCAATAAATACAATAATAATTACTAGTGTTTACTGGTAGTATAGAGCCCTCCAGAATTATTCAACCCCTTGGTAAGGCCCCTCTTGGTAAAATGTCACTACAAATAATGTATTAGTGTTCATCAGACTTTCTGTTTCTTTATGAATAACAAACAAATGAAATGAGACAAACACTTGTGGACCTTTAGGTAATGGCTATAGAAATATAGAAAAATTCCCAATTGGGACTTTTCCCCCACATTGAGGAGGATGGTTGTCAAAATAATAATAATGTTGGTAGATAGATCCTAATAATCAGTAGCTATGTTATGATCAAGCAATACTCAGGCTTGTTTGGCTTGCTCATTAGGTGTAGTGTACAGTTTTGATTGCTAGCTTATTCACTAATATTTTTTTGCTGGTTTGCTATAAATAACACCCTCAGTTGTCTTTTGTCCTTTGGGACACAACCAAATGGGAAAATGTAAACCCTTTCAAGCTGAATTTCATACTGTTTGTTGACAATCCAAGCAGATAGATGACACCTAAATTCAAGTGTCTGTAAAACCGTCTCTGCAGTAAAATATTTCTACAGGTAATTTGTTTACCTTTATTAAAAATAACTCTAGTTTGTTTTCTTTTATATTTGTGGGAATTTAGAAATTTCAGTAGCCAAATTATTCTTCCTAGTACACCACGAACCTTCCAAAATGATATTTAGTTTTAGGTGTAGGCCTTTATGTATCTGCTTCACAACCTTTTGAAGCCTGCTCTATTTCATTAGAGACTATATGAGATTTGTACAAACACATACATTTCCCCATGTATTTTGTCAGGAACGTAATGAAAATGTAAAATAGTTGTAATTATATTTGTTTCAATGTGTACAGTTTTCAATGGAAAAAAACATGGGCATCTGCTGAAATTCTTTCAGATTTCAAGAGTAACTAGTTTCTCTTTTAATGTTAATTCTTAAAAAATAACATTTTAACTCTTGAAAACATGATTTGTCAATTGCCCATCTCCAGGGGTGTATTAAATATATCGGAAGCTTCGGGGTGCTGTTCACTTTCAGATGGGTACAAAGCTGAGGCCTGGCTTTCCCCCACGTGCTACTGTACAATCTCCATGGTCCTGAGCTATGTGTGTCTGGCCTCCACCTCTGCTCTCCATTCACACGTCGACACCATCCTGCCCCACTGCGAGCACCACCCAGAATGAATAAAACAGCTTGTGAGGGCTCTGTTAGATATTAGCAAAGCAATAAAAGGATGAATATTTGATAACGTATATTCAGACACTGGTGTTATTAGACCATTACATCAGCTAGTGTTCAAGGTTAGGGACAAAGTTTGGTGGCACTTTGTCATCATTCAGCATTGTAGGCCTACAGACTGTTTCCCACAATATTGGACTTCGATCCAGTTTTGAATGAATTTTCCCGGAACAGTACATGTGAACTGTTTGCTTTTGGCCTTGCACTGTTAAGTAGCCTACTATTTGGTTTAGAATTTAACATTTTTGATCCAATGGGGTTGTTGTTTTACATACAGTACAATAATTCCATCAGTCCAAAGCTCCTTTTCTTTCCCCCTCAACAACGTTGTCGTTTGTATCATTCCTTGTGTCGCTCTCTACTTCCCTTCTCTCAGTTCCTTTTGGTCTTTTATTTCCATTAATCTTTTTTGAGGGCCTTATATAATCCATCTCCCCAGCCGTTGGGTATTCCCAGAGGGTAAATTACTCTAGAGGCCTGTTGTGCCCCCCCCCACTGTATCAGATTGACCCTCGGCTTGTTTGCCATTTTGTATACTGCACTGTTTATTTAACAAGGAGCAGAGCGAGTGGGATTTCCAGAGACGGTCCCTGTGATAGTAGCTCTGACACCCTGCCTGAATAATGACCCTCATTATGGAGCCTGTGACAGCTGCTGAAAGGGCTGATTTATGAATATGCTGGAAGCTGTGGAGCAGCTTGGAGCTGCCTGGAACTGCATGGAGACCCACTCTGCCCACTGCATCTCAACGGCTCCCCTGCTTCCGGCTAGCTGGCTAGCTGCTCCCTTCACATACAATATGCCTATGGAGAGAGATTGAATGAGTGAGAGAGTGAGACACTTGCGCGGACTTGGCCAATGACACGTTGATCTCGAAAGCAGCGTCTCATTACGTTTGGTCTGAACTTTGTTGTGAGGCCTGGAGAGTGACAGCCAACACGCTGTAAACACAACTCTCTCCTTGCCATGTCCCCGGAAACATCCGGAGGTTGTGACGCTGTGATCCACGGTAATTGGTTCAAGCAGTTGTTCGGAGATGAAACAAAGACAGAAACTATTATGACTGAATGAATAGTAGCATGGGTCCATTTAGTATTTATAAATGGAAAAGTAACTAGTGTTATTTTTAGTATTGCTTTATTTTAGTTTGTGGCTTTTCCATATGCTGCGTTGTGAGCTTCCACAACTTTTGAAGAACACCCTCCATCTTCTGAAGAACATGTCTTCTTAACTGTGCAACTTAATGATCTTTTTCTTTTCAGTCATGTTTAAATCACCCAAGAGATGAACTCCTTACATATTAACCCTTTTAAATATCACACATCAAAGGGTCTTCAAATAAAATCAGATTCACATTTTCCCCCGCAGAATCCATTAAGCAACCCCTAAAAAAGAAACCTCTGAGACCCTAGCTGGACTTGGCGATACCTTGAGAAGCGCGGCGGTGGCTAGCCCACCGTTCATGAGGTGGGATACCCAGCTATCCAGCGGATATGCATAAACACTAGACAGGAGGCTGAGAGCTGGGCTACAGATAAAGCCATACAAGCCTGTCAGAATCCAGCAGCTAGCCTTGTGATTTATGACCATCCCAATAAAGCTTCCCACCAAATCCACCACCAGCCTTTTGTTCACAGCGGAGATGGCCCTGTTTGACCAGTGTACCACACACACACACACACAATGCCCTGAATAAACAATAAAAGGTGATTCAGGCTTTCCCCTCATTAGGGCCTTTACTGTCAAGTCAGAGACAATGAGAACACACCTACACACATCCTTCAGGCAGTAAGAAGTGGATAAATGTGTCAAGTTGTTCAATGGATGTTGTTTTTGGTTTGTTATGTCTTATATGGTTGGTCACACAAACTGTCATATTTCCAACATGTCTGTCATCGCTGAGTCTTTTGGAAGATGTTAAACTTCCCTGCTTCTGTAGACGCTTATCAGGGTCGTCAGATGATTGATAAAAGATTTGTTGTCATTTACCTGGTTTGAAACAAAAAGTTCAGTTCACTGTGGTGGTGAAGGCCGCATCAGTCTGGTGGGGACGCGTGTGGCTGTTACTGTGGTGATGAACCCAGGGACACGGAGAGATCTGTCTGCATGCTGCTCGGATGTTCCCTTGCCCCTCTCGCTTTACCCCACATTAAAAAAGCCTGGATAAAAGGTAAGGAATATGCTTTATTAACTTTAAATATGCATGATGTTTCAGAGTGCTGCCGCACAGCGTCAGGAATGTCCAAAAGCTTCACTACTTATTTCTCTCCCTCCTTTTTTATTTTTCTAAAAGAAATCTGTAAATAATTGAAAACCGAGCGAGTAGAGAGAAGTGTGGAAAAAAAGAAAAAAGGCCAACTCTGGCACATTCTGCATAAACACGTCCTTATTAATGACCCTGCATGCCCCGGGAAATAAAAACCAATGTCACACAGTCAGTCGGGGGACCGTCTCTGTCACACCATCCGTTTCTGCCGCCACCGCGCGAGGAAACAACTTTTGTCCCTTGAACAACAGTCAAGAGCTTATCCCCAGTGATTTGATCTTGTCACAGGGAGTTTAGGGTTGAAAGGCTGTACCGACTTATTCCTCCGACTTTATCCTCAAATGCACACAGCCCCATTCAGGTATCCATTACATCCTGATGCCCCCCCCCCACCCCCCCAACAAATAAAGACCAGGTATTGACACCATGTCATCCCCAATTATGACTCTATGGATTTCCACCTTCCTTCCTGTGGACTTAGGAACACATACAGACCTGTTGTCATTGACTGGGAGTCGTGTGTGTGTGTGTGTGTGGTGTAGAGCTAATATACAGCTTAGTGTTATTAGTAGTGGGATTCCTGCCAACATGACAAGGATGTAAGCTTGCCACTGTAATGTAAATAGATAAATACATAAACAGGCGGTGCACAGCTGGCATGGCTTCCCCTTTGGAGTCTCTTCTGATTTAGTGGTGAAGCTGAAAATGAGCTTTGCCGCTTGCCATAGTACTGTGTGTCAAAGCCAATGCTATTCCGCCCCTCTCTCTCTCTCTACCAGATGAGTGACATAAAAGGTTTTTTATCGTGCATGTTATTTGCCCTTTATCATTTTATATGCCAGGAAAGTTGTTCATCATCTGCACCTCGCCCGGCTGGGCTAAGCGCTATTTAAATCCGAACAGGTCCAAATGAATAAACAGCATGTATTTACCCAGCATCATTGCCTTGTCATGTCGGCCCGGCCGCGCTAATGGGCCTGCTGACTGTAGATGTATTTATGAGTCTCATTTCAGCCGTGTTATTTATTATTGCCCTAATAATACGTGCGTCGCCTCGCTTTATTGTCTCTCACGCCGCCGACGCCTCTCTCTTTCCCCTGATGCATCGTCTTCTTTCTGAATTTTAATTTAACAGAAATGTGCCATTACGGCGGAGCTGTGCTAATCCCATCAAAGTCTGTCCTTCACGCTCTTCTCGCGGTGATGTATTAGCGCTAGGACCACTAATGAACGAAGCCGGCAAGTTGTTAAGACTGTTTTAATGTGCAATTTCTATTTTTCTCTCCTCTTCAGTGGCAATTGCTTTAGCTTTTTTTTTTTCACACAGACATTTCTGTAATTTATTTCAAAATCACTGCTTTTAATTTAACACCTCCATAAGTGTGACAATATGTTGCGCTTTGTTTGAAATTATTATTTGCATTGAATAGACTTAAAACAGAAGCTCCACAATGTTTCAGGTAGATACAAAAGGTTTATGCACTGTGCCATGCTGTATAACCTGTTAAGAGACGCTTGTTGTTAGGACCTCTGGGTAATGCCAGGACGTTCTGCTGTGGTCTGAAGAATGTCTTTAGGATGTCCTCTGTTTGCTGGGTATATACGCAAATGTGATCTGTTGTTAGTATTTGTTTTAGTAGATTATATGTATAAAAAATCGATTGAATCGACTCTGAACCGTTCAGTGTTGTAATGGTAGGTACTCCTTTAACAGAGGCCTACAACAGAGTGGTTAGAGATTCAGTAGGGAAGGGTTTGCAGTGATCTGTGATATCGAATCCGGCAAAGCATCTAAGGCCGGTTTGCATCCTACCAGACTGGTTATTGGCAGGTATGGTAATCTCTGGATCACACTCAGCCATCTGCCTCCTGTCAGCCCCTAGCTCTGGCCGCAGTTTACATGCTTT
Source organism: Novumbra hubbsi (assembly GCA_016801125.1). Lineage (NCBI taxonomy): Eukaryota > Metazoa > Chordata > Actinopteri > Esociformes > Umbridae > Novumbra > Novumbra hubbsi. Next base: position 19,821 of record JACXGK010001494.1, on the reverse strand, counting down.
GTTAAATTACAGCACAGCAGCTACAGCTAAACCTGTAAAATGATAGAAAAAAACGACACGCTTCAGAAAACCAAACCTAGGATGGCTAAATTACCGGCAGCTCGTCAGCAGAAACTCCACGCACACGTCGTCTTAGAGAAAGCATGTGAGACGCGCTCGTCTCTCGCGCTTGAGTGGGTAGATTATTTTCAGGTATCAGCAGCCCCGATACAGAGGATTATTTCTGTCCAAATGGAGTTGTCAGTTTGGAAACTCCGATGCAATCATTTCACCAGGAGGATAATTATAGGATCAAATGCACGTTACTGTGAAAAGCTGGCGTGGGATGAGCAATCACTCACTAATGAAGGATTTTACATGGAGGAAGGTGAACGAGGTTCCTTGGCAAACCGTCTCTCTGGGCCTGTGCCGCTCTGTGATTTGTGGTGGACGAATAGCAGTCTTTCCAAAGTGGTTGACCTGGCTGAGGCTGGATTTTAATTGTTTGCTTTAATCAACTATGTGCCCCGACAACATGTCAGCGGACATGAGCAGAGTTCCCGTGATCCGTTGGCCTTTAAAAGCTTGATCATGGTTCCCTGTTGGAGACAAGAGCTTTTGATACTTGATCATGAAAATCCAAACCATGAAATCTGTGTGACAAATTTTGTTGATGAGGATTATCAACATTTGTTAAATGTCTTCTTACGATTGCATTACCCTACCTTACGTTAACTGACTATTATATATCCTGCTCTCTTCAAATGGTACCTGCCAATGCCCTAGAAAACGCTATTTTCAAAAACTAAACATGTCAAATGAGTGTTCATTGAAAAACCCAGTGAAAGCTTTGAGAAATGTATTCAGTGGATATGAAAAGTCTACAAACCTTTATTGAAAATCCAGAGTTTCTGAAATGAAGATCATTGTCTTGATTGCATAGTAACATTTACATTTTAGTCATTTAGCAAACGTCTTAAAGAGCAATAGGTGAAACAACTACATAGTTTAGTAGAAAGTATATTTCAATCAATGGATTGGTCATCTGCAAAAGTAGTTGCTGGAAAGAAGACCATACAAATGCTCATGAACACAATAAGCAACGTTCACAAAATACCAACCAAGGAGATGGCAGTGGGACTTCAGTATTTTCAGGACAAATGAAAGGTGAGTTTTCAGATGTTTGCAAAAGATTGGCCTAGACCAGGGGTCTTCAAATCTTACCCTACGAGGTCCGGAGCCTGCTGGTTTTCTCTTCTACCTCATCATTAATTGCACCCACCTGGTATCTGGGGTCAAATATGTCTCTAATTAGGAGGTTGCAATCAAAAAATGGAGTGGAACTGGCTTCAAGGTCCAGATTTGAAGACCCCTGGCCTAGACTCTGCTAAATTGGCCTCCTGGGGAAGTGGGTTCTACCATTCAGGTGCAAGGGCAGAGCCCGGATCTGGTAGAAATCTGGTGGGCTGACCAAAAAAGGGATGTGCACTGGAGATTCTATCACAAATTTGAATAATCTCAAACTCTTCTACAAAGAAAGAGTGAGATGAAAACCAGGTTTGCTAGATTGATATATGTGTCCAAACAGACTTATTTCAGTTATGCATGCAAATGGTGCTTCCACACAGTATTAGATGATGGGTGTGTACGCTTATGCAACAAAGGCATTGAAGGTTCTTTTATGTATTTTATCTGAGAAATTATTCTTTTTCTTTACATTAATGTTGTTTACAAGATTTTATTAAAGGTGAAATAGGTTAGACACAACATGTCATGATTTTTGCCTTTACTTAAGAGCTGCAATTTCAATAATGGTGTGTAGAATTTTTATATCCAGTGTAGATTGGTTGATGCCTCATCTGCACCAATTTTAGTATGATGTGCTTGCCTTGTACACCTCCCATTTCCAATATCTAATCTCTTACCCTCCCCATGCACTCCCCGCTAAATAGTTCTCCTCAACACAGCGTACAGCTCCGGGTCTGCAAAGGTCACACAATTAAATGGATAGGCCTTATGTTCATGTCACAGAATGATGATGTATCACTCTGTGCTGGCTTTACCTGGCACAATGTGAGCATGAATATGATTTCAGAGATCATTAAAAATGTAACAGCGTGACCTAATTACCAGCTTTCTATTCAGATTCAGTGCGGCATAGTATTCTGAGGCACTATGGGTAAGCTCATCTGGAATCAATTATAATTACATTTTGTTTGCTGCTTTATCAGTCAATATGGAACAAAGTAATGGCGCTCTTGCTCAAGGTTGACTGTACTTTGAATGATGATATGCTAGTCGATGTTTGTGTAGTGCGGCTTGTGTTGCGTTCATGCATCTTTTTCTTTGTAACGGGTTAGTGGGAACAGATATCTGTGGTGCTAGCAGGAGTTTAGTGTGTTTGGTGTAAACGGTTTAAAGCATGGTTCGTTGGATTCGGAATAGTTGCCACTTGCTATTAAGCTGTGACTGCTAAGCACTCTGGGACATGAGTTACAATACATGAGATGAAAGCGATGGTTATACCATACAGTGCCTTTGGAAATATTTCAGATCCATTCACTTCCTAAATCTCCAGTTTTTGAGGTACTGTATAGACTTGTCTCCAAACAACACAGCATAATGCCAGAACTAAAACGTGTTTATTGGAAAGTTGGTGCCAGTTTGCAGAAGAAATTACCTCTGAAATATCTAATGTACATAACTATTCAGACCCTTTTCCATGACACACCTCATGAAGTTGGTTGAAGTCTACTAGAATTCTGTTGATTGTACATGATTTGTAAACCCATACGCCTGTCGCTATAAGATCTTACGTACAGACCTCCAAGATAAAATTGTGTCGAGGCATAGATCTTAAAAAAAGCATTCTATGTTCCCAGGAGCACAATCTGCTCCATTATTGTGAAATGGAAGAATGGGTGGTGAATTACTCAATGGCCACTCTAGCAGAGTTTTTCTACAGATTTGTGAGAACCTGTCAGAAAGACAACCATCTCTGCAGAACTCCATCAATCAGGCAGTATTGGTAGTGCTTAGAGAAAAATTGCTTCTGAGTATAATGACATGCTTCCTGAAGGACTGTGAGAGAATTACGAAAAAGTCTCATCAAACCAAATAGACCAAAATCTAACTATTACGCCTGACTTCAAAATGCTGTTAAAAAAAGGCCAAGCATGGTGGTGGGAGCTTCATACTATGGGGATGTTTGAGCATTTCTCTTGGCCAACGACTTTAAAACGACCTGCTTGGTGTCTGCAGTGTTGTCTATGTTTTTTTTAATTCATGAAATCGAAAACATTTATATCAAAAAGCGATTTTTACATCAGCGGTTGACTCAAAGTGCTTTTACAGATGCTAAGCATAAAACCAGAAAGAGAACACGACAAACATTTATGCACAGAGGCCATAGAAAAACCTCCTAGTGGGGTCAAAATTGTGAAGAAACTTAGAGGAGCCAGACTCTGAGGGGTAGCCAGTTCTGGCTTAACATGCTGCACGCTGAACCAGGAAGTCTGGACTTGGACCCTTATGCCCCAGAAGGAATGCCTTATCCAGCCTTCTACCTCAATGTGTAAACTGTAAAGGTGTCTAGATTTCTGTCTGTACATGGAGAGAGATTGAGAGGTTGAAACTCCAAATCTCACATACAGCACATTTCACTCTCCATTGTGTTCATGCTAAATCAACTCCCTCTAGGCGTATAGGCTCTTTTCTTCTTCACAACATTGATCATACTGTAACCGAGTTACAAACAAGTAACATTAGCATCATTATCTGTGTTACAAAGTGTTGTCGGTATCTCTGACTGAAGTCGTAAAACCTGGGGCTTTTCATGTCTCTCTGCATTGATTTAACGCTTGTGAAAATGAATTGCAGATCAATTGGATTACCTCCAGGCACAGTTAACGAGGCGCCACAACGCTGGGTCTGTTGTGCTTTCCATTCATAGTGAAATAGAGGCCCGGAAACAGGGAAACGATTTCCATCTCGCAGCCTGTGGAACTGTTCTGTTGTCACAACGTTGACTAATGAGTAGTTACTGATTGTGTTGTGATTTAAGGAGGTTTTACTCTTGTGTTTTCACAGTGTTGCCGGATCTGTAAACCATGACAGAGGTTTGCCAAGTTATTTTGTAAAGCCATGTGCATGATAAATGGCTGGTCATAGCTATGTTGTTTGGATTCGTTTTCCAAGACAATTTCTAGAATGTAACTCATTGTTGGCATTTAGCTGGAAAACAAATGCCTTTGGATGACCTGATACCTAGTTTGTGACAGACCACTGTAGTACAGAATGCGATGCACAAACCTCTGATGCATTTACTGGTCTTTTCTTGGCCCATTTCTTTGTCAGCACTCTCAATTCATCACTGGCTGGGACCAACAAGAAATGTTCCCATGCGCTAATCAGATTCCCTTTTGGATAAAGGAATTAACATTTAATATCCGGTCGCCGAGAACACACTGAGAGTTGCAATGCCTGCTTCTGATTCCACCCAGCTTGTCTTGCTCTCACACGGGCTTTGTTTACTTTCACACTAACTGACTAACCTCTGTATGGAACACCAAGGCCCAGCTAGGACTTCCTTTTGGTTGGACGATGCAAGGGGTTTGTTATCAGTCACTCAAGAGAGATAACGGTGCATTGAATTCTGATCAGATTTCTGTTTAGTTTAAGGAGGTGAAAGAGGAGGAGAGAGGGGAGAAGAGTAGGAAGGAGAGACCTGGTGGATTGGGATGAAGGGATGAGCCAGTATAGAAGTATGTAAGCAGAATTCTACATGAATTCCTTGTCATTTTCATAAGTTGTTTTACCCCCCAAAAAACTTGTCACCGATGGGTTTTGGTCTGCGAGCCTTGTGCAGGTGAACCCTGGCTCAAAGCAAAGGCATTAACACAAAGTGTTCTATGCAGTCCACTACACATGGATGTCTCTATCTGAGGTCTAATCCCAGGATACAATTAATGAGATCAATGAGGCAGTTGGGCCTACAATGACAATCAAATATGTCCATGTGAATCATGTAGTTGTTCTAGTCCTCTGGATCAAGTCCTGTTTATTATCAACACTGCCATGGTCTGGGCCCATGTCCACAATCCATATTAAAATACCAGTTCTGATGACAGATCAGGTTTGCATTTTAGATTATAATGAATAATCTGAGTTTCTGAGCTATAATTCCAATGAGAGTTATTTGTGGCATTGTATTTCTTTCTGTCCGGTTGCTTTCACTAAATCTAAAACGAGATAAAAAGCCTAAACAAAACCAGATGGTAATTCCATTTTCTTTTTGGATGTTAAATCCTTATTTAATCTTATTTCCAAACATGTTACTTTTGCTTCAGTCTATCAACTGCATGCATTTGCATTTAAGCAATTAGGCAGATGCTTTTATGCAAAGCAACTTAAAGTAGTGAGTTCATAACTTATGGTATTTTTAGTGTACTGACCCTCCATGGGAATCGAACCCACAACATGCTTTAGGAAACCTTGGAAATGCCTCTCCGCTTAGTCATTTCTATTCTATATTAGCAGCCACAGATATCTGTACACATGTATTTATCTAAAGAGCGCTGTGTTGTTCCCACGTCCGCAGGAAATGGAGGCTTGTCATCAACAAAAATCGGTTCATTATTACGTTTTCTGTTCCCAAAAGTCAAATACGTCATGAACAGAGGGAGCAGAGTTTTGTATACTTTACCCTACAAAATATTTACTAAGATTGATGTTCGAATGGAGGGCAGGGCAAAGAATCTGTACAAGCAAAATAGTTAGTGGCAATAAGATGATTGCTAATATTTGCTTAATTTCATAAATGTTGTGCAGCTTAATTAGTTGAGCATGGTGCTTGAAATGCCAGAGTTGAGGGTTTGATACCCACTGAGAAATCAAATCCACTATTAAATAGTAGAACCTTCTACTGTACACTGCTCTGGAGTTTTTGTGGCTGCCTAAAGACATAAATGCAGCTGTTGAATGTAAATATATGTAATACAATGTGTATTGTAGGACTGGCAATACAGTCAGTGGTCTGTTAATTAGGTATACCACCTAAAAAAGCACCTGCATACACTGTGTCATGGCTGACCGTTTCTATATAAAAACATAGAGGCATTCAGTTACTGGTTGATTAAACATTATTATAGGGAAAATATGAACCCTACAACCAGATTAGGCCAGGGTTAATGCGGAGTCAAATGAGTACAACCGCAGAAGAACGACATCTTGGAAAAGGATGGGCTGTTTCCCCCGGACAACCTGTGAGACTGTGGATCCAGACCTTGTTATGTGAGAAAAGACAACCGTAAACCCTCAAAGACAAGATGCTGCACCCCATCTGCCAAGCAGTTCTCGTCTGACTGGATTCAAGAGTCGCTGAGATTCAGTGAAAACTGCCGGCCCACTCCATCAGAGATCTGTCTCACCTCTCCATGGGCCCCGTGGCTGATATCGGAGGAACCGAATGCGAAGCTTCCCTGCAGAGGCGTACAGTCAAGAGACCACCTGGCGCCTGACTCAATCCCAGCCATTGTGTCCAGTTGGTCCTGTGGTGTTTTTGACTAGCTGTTGAAAAGCGCTCCCGTTATTCAGTTAGGTCCTTTTTGATGTGTATTGTAGTTAGCCTTCGCTGTTAGACCCCCTCCTTAATTATTGCACGAGGGGTCGATTATTTAGAAGGCCATGTTCCGGCTGGAAAACCCACGTGGAGGCCCGTGAGCCGTACCCTGCCATTTACATCCCTGTCCCCACTCTTATCCTGCCATTTGTCCTCCGTTAAAAAGGGGGATTGAATGGACGGCAATTCATTTGCTCTTATTGTACGTCGATGGTAATGTACACTATTAAGTGGCAGCACATCGAAACAAACCATTGATTAAATGTATTTAAATCACAAAGAAACAGCGAGATCCGCGCCCGTCCTTTGTTCAAAGCGGCCTCATTGTGCTACCTGAGCTACCACGCTGACTTTAGGGCCGCTGGTTTGAATACTTCTTGTGCCCCTTCTGAAAACGTCGCTGATTCAAAAGACTATCGCGTTGCATGACTTTAAGATTAAATGGGGTCAGCTATAATAAAGCTAAGATTTTGTATTCATTTTGTCGTCATTACTGATTCCAGTAGGCTTAGGTGGATTATAAGGCATTTTAAATAGGTTCCCTGTAAAATGGATGACAATTTAGGATCACAAACATTAATTAGTGGGACATCTGTTTCAATATTACATTAAATGCGCTCTCTTAGATCCAATTGGTCTTAGGTGGTTTAAACCTAATGTTTTGGTAATGTTAGTCAAGCTTAGGATTTGTAACCCTAACCAGATATCTTTCTCTCCTACAGTGAGAATTATTTAGTTTTTCTGTCCAAATCCAGAATATCCAGAGGAGGACATAACATTTCTAACTAGAGCTAATATGAAAAGGTGCAATTGAAAAGAACAAAAAATGTAAGCAAAAGAGCACTTTAGATATCCTATCCTGACATCCATTCTATCCATAGAATTCCAGAGTGGCGTTCCATGCCAAGAAAGGCGTGCAAATCTATGTAAGTATCTCACTGTTTGCATAATAGATTAGAAATTAGCATTTTTGTTCATTTTCCATGTATGCACAGCGCCTGGAAGAATAACACTCCATGCATATCAGATCAGCCAGCCTACAATTTTGCGCAGTATATTATTTGACAATCTAAAATGTGTAATTTGCATGAAATTGCTTAATTAAAACACAGTCACTAGGGGTATTAATTTCTTTGTCTGGCCGCGGAGTGGAGAGGTAGGCAGAGCAGGGGAGATGTAAAACGCCGTCAGATAGGAATGTCAGGCCAGAGCCAGAGGAGGTGCAGGCCGCCTGGCGTGATGGCGTGATGAAGAGGATAAGACCTGCCCTGCTAATTTGGGTTCCACTGGTAAAGGAAGGCCTCTGCACTGGGAAGATACCACAGGGGAGAGCGAGGGAGGGAGGGAGGGATCTGGCGAGAGAGAAGGAGATAGAGAGTGGGAGACGAGGAAGAGGGCTGAGAGTGGGCGGATATTGTGAGAAAGAGAGGGTGTGAGATGAAGGTTGGGGGGGGAAGGAGGGAGAGAGAGAGGGAGGAGAGAGGAGGAGGGATGAGGAGAAGGAGGAGGAGGGATGAAAGGAGAAGAGTAGGGCTGGCCCCTGCTGGCTTGGTGCCATGGCTGGCATCACTTCCCTCCTCGGGGTGACAGTTGGCAGCTTGTGTAACAATGCCAGATGTACAGTATCAGAACCTGCAGCTATTTCATTCACTGTTATCTTGTTTGTTGTGTGTTTACACTGCTCATTAGGCTGTCCTACAGTGCAGCTGATTGCATTTGGCAAATGTATTATGTATTTATAGATTATAAATAAATACTAGCTCGTGGCGTGTCTAATTCGCTGTATGGTAATTGACTGTAAATGCTTAGTGGGATTTCATTCATTTACCACCTCATTTTTCCTCTTACATCTACGTATAATATGGTTAAAATTGGATGAAGACTATTAGGATTGGTTTAACTACCTAATCTATGGGAGAATTCACAGTGTGGGAAGTGAATGGAAAACATTCATGTTTTACTTACTGTCCATTCCTTTATTTAAACATAGCATGTCATTAACGCGAAGAGGAAAGGGCAGAGCGAGATGAAAGATGAAACAGCGATTCGGAAATATACACAGGGAAAAAGTGTCGGCGAAGCATGACTTAGCCCGAGATTAAATATCTATATTTTTCCTCCACATTTCCAGTTTGAGCAGATTGCCTGTGTAGTCTTCTGAGCAGTACCCTTTGTCTTAAATATCAAAGACGCCATGGTCACGTTAACATTGCAATATTTCCATGGCCACAGAAGGAGACGGAGAGGGCCTCAATGAAGGAGGAGGCAGAATGGGTGTGAAGGAGCAAACATTAAAACCGAGCGAAGGAGGAGGAGAGAATGGAGAAAAAAACCAGAGGCCTTCTTACCTCCCTCCACACACCAGTGCCTTTTCTGTGAGCAGGTTCAGACGCACAGCCCTTGTACCATTCAGGAGATACAAAAGCCCCGTGTGACGCTGTGCAGCCGAGGCCTAATTAAAAGAGTTTCGCCGACCGCGAGAGGGGGAGACGGAAAGAATGGGGGAGGAACGGGGGAATGAGAGGGTGAGGGGAAGGAAGAAACCAAATAAAAAGGAAGGAAATAACAAAACATCGAGGGGCCAGAGAGGTTCGGTAGGGGTCTTGTCAGCAGACGGCGAAGGGGCGGAAGGGTGCAGGCGGGCATCCACTGCAGACAGATGCTTAGTGGGCTGGGCTGGCCGAGCTGCTGACAGCCCCTTCCGCCGTGCTGCTGCGGCCATGGCGCCCAATTTCACACACGCTAATTGGTCCTTTGATGTGATGTCCCTTGAAAAGGTGGCGGTAAGAAAGAAATAGGATCCTTTTCTCTCTTTGCCCGCGTTTGGTTTTCGAGAGACGCGTGGTTTCCACCCCTCACGAACGTCCTCCCCCCCCCCCCCCCCCCCCCCCCCCCCCCCCCCCCCCCCCCC
>JACXGK010001494.1:0-10212 GCA_016801125.1 Novumbra hubbsi | reverse complement strand
GAGCTGGTATTTGCGTGTGTGTGTGTGCCCACGTCTGCTTTGTAGTACTTGTATGTGTACGTGTGTCTGCATGTACCGTACGATCCAACTGTGTTTGTGTGTGTGTTTGTGCATGCGGACCTCCATCACGCTGTAGCAGTCTCCAGTCGGCAACCACTGATCAAATGGAACAACAAGGACAGCTCCTGCTAATGCACAGAGCGCTTTATTGACCAGGACTCTTTTTGAAATGATGATAATGGATTTCATCCCGTTCATTAATGGAGCCCAGATACTTATTTAAGCCACAAAAAAGCTGACCCAGTAAGCTACCGGACAAAAAAAACAAATGCCTCTAGATACTTACATACATACATACCTACCCAGTGCCACCAGCTTTACTTGTGGCCTGTTTGGGTCCCACGTGGCTGAGTAGGTGAGGAAGGGCACTTGCAATGCCAGGGTTCTTGGTTAGACTCCCTCAGGGGCCTGGTGGACAAAGCTCTATGACAGAGTGTCTGATAAATGACTAAAGCGTAAAAAAAAAAAATTGTTCTGCAATTCGAGGAGGGGAGTGTTCTCGCTCCTCTCTGTCTTCCCGAACCACGCCCCTCTAGCCTTCTAGACCTGCCTAGAGCACCAAAGCAGAGAGAGGCTTGGAAACAGACTGACTCTCTTTATTTCCTCTCAGGGGGTTAAGTGTCACTGTATCAACAGGGTTCACATTGAGTACCCCTCTTCCAGTTCCTTGAGCCTCGTATTGAATACATTTAGTTGCCTGGATATCAAGGTTACACCTGCCAAGCTATTGAGTGATTATTGAATTTCAGATCCAATTTGATTGGTCACCTTCATTCCTAAAGGCAAGTGGAGACTAACACCTTGACTACATCAGACACACATCATTTTATTGTGTTTGTCTCCAAAGTTGTGACAGGCCAAATTCTTAATCCAAATGTGAACCTAATATAGTCATTTCCGGACAGGTCAAAACATGCATTGATCATTAATAGGAATGCTTGTTGTGCCAGCAAATTTTACATGGTTAAATTACTGGGTTGTAGCTTTTTTTTTTTTTTTCATAAGTTTTCATAATTAGCTTGCTTCAGCACCCTAACTCCTACAGTTCTTGCAATACGGAGAAATTACAGGGATCAAAAGGTGCATCTCGTTTCTGATGGCATTGCTATTGTTCTGGTTTAGGATTTTTTTCTGTTTTTGTGGCACAAACATAGCCACGCTGAACAATTTGTAGCTAGCCACACTGAAGGCTTAATGGAGTGACGCCCCACTGTGACGTCAGCTCTAGTTTGGCAGGCTAACTGCCGGTGAGACCGCTCTCAAACCCTGAGTTCCGTATCACTTGCTGAGTACCACGATGTGCCCGGGAAAGTGTTGGAGCTGGGAAACAACTTGCTGTTTTAACCTGCCATTAGGAGTGTTGCTGCTTTATCTGTGGTAACTTACTGCCAGTACACAGCTGGACACCAGGTACAGCTGGTGAAACTGCAAGCGCACTTTACTATTTCCCCAGAAACTTGAAATCTATACTTCTCATTGATAACTTTCAATGACTTCAATGACTCACATCCTGAAATAGGGGTTTATCTGAGTTGGGTCAATGAGAAAGAGAATTCCACATGCAGGTTAAATGCAGAAAGGGAACAGATTCTGCCTTTATTCATGTGCATACAGAATAGCAGCAGATGCTTTACAAAGCTGTTTAACACTATAGTTGGAAAGGTACTCTTCAAAAAAATTGTATGTAGGGAATAATAAAGAAAACAATGTGATATAGTTGAGCTACTCAGCGTTACTATTCAACAAGCTGTTGGATAGATAAGGCGGGATCATTGTAGACACCTTGTGTTGTAGTGTGAAGATGATCAGCTGAGATTATAACGTAGCTATTGCTTTTGGCTCCACCATGTTTTGCCTTTGCACTGTGAGTACTGACGGATTATTGAAAGCTTCTTTATTGGCTGCCTTCATCATGGCAAGTCAGCTCCACAGAAGACAGGAATCGGTTGATTCTATTGACTTTTTTCTGTTTCATTCAATTAATCATGTCAGCAGTCAAACTGAGTCATGTGCAATATGTCAGAATACTCAACCATATCTGCTCTCTTTTCATGAATCTGAAAGTGAAATGACAACATCTGTCATTGAACTGGAAAAGATCAGAAGACTTTGGTTTTCAGAGAGAGGAAGTCGCTTGGGTCCTTTAGAACATTACAAGGGACCTGGCATATATAATACTCCGATAATAAGATGCATAATATTCCCAATGACTATATTTGATTTTGTTATCTTGAAGTTAGAATGCAATGAACAAAATCAGTTTTCTAGGTGTGATTTTTCATTCATTTGGATGCCTTTAATGCAATTGTATTTTACTACCTCTGTCTGTTTTATCACAGTCCGACTTGAAGGATATCAATCACATTATCCCAATTACACAGAGTCTCATGACTAGAAATATACCGTGGATTTTCTGCTTTTGATGTATTTACTCCGTCAAAGCAACCAAGGACAGGAAGAAGTTTCAAAAAACATTCTCTGCGTTTCACATGAAAGAGATATTTGATCATATTTTCCTTATTTTGGTCTTAAAGAGAAAAACTCACCAATGAGAAGTCACAGCCCATTAAAGTCAAGCAAAATTATCAGGGTTGCATTAGGAGGCTTTAAAAAAGAGATAATGTATCATGCATGTGGATATGCATAAACATGACGAAAGAGCTTAAGTAGAAAATGAGATCTGATGCCTTACTGAAGAAGAAACCCGTGCTCGGAATGCATTTAAATTTAAATATTCATATCATTATAATACTGAGGAATATGGAACGACTGTATGATATTTTATTGAGGAGGTTTTAAAAATGAATGCTGTCCCTACTCCTTAATAAAAATCCTTGCCTGGCCTTCACTCTTAAGTAGTCGAGACTGAAAACGGAAGGTTCTCTCTTTGCTGATGATGGAGCCAAAGGAAAGCGGCTACAGGTCCTGTGGTTCCCAGGACTTCACCACGGAGTCCATACTCCGAGGCGCCATCTTTAAAAATCTACTTCCAGTGTTGTGTGCTTATTCCTTGAGCTTGCTTTCGGAAACAGACACGCGTGTGGGTTTTCAAAAATACCTTTAAGGGATTCGCTTCAGACGGCTGGATTCGCTTATGCACATACTGTAATTTCGATGAAGTACACACATTACGAGTTCAGACGCAAGCCCACTCACACGCTCGACCCATTTACACAATTATCAATGCGGTGCGTTATGAGTGATTCATGACGATGGCTCAGGGAGTCTAGACAGCCAGTGTCAGCCTGGTCTCCTCTAACATTGAGCTCGGCAGAGGAAAGGGCATCAGAGATGGGGTTATCGAGTACGTCTTACTATCAGGACCTCAGATTCTTGGAATTTGAGGCAAAGACGTTTTTTGCTGCTCTGTCACGTTATTTACTTATTTGCCAGAGCGCATAACATTTGCATACTCCCCTTGTAGACCACATTGCATCGCCATACCTCACGATCAACGAGCTACATTATTGTCCACTGCTCCTTCATCCTCTATTGCCACCTGGTCTTCAACAATGTTGAGCTGAGGCCCTCTCAAGTTGAAATTCACAGTGTTAATATCGACTTAAAACATAGAAGATTGTGAGGCGGCTGTGTGGAAATCGAAATTGCTTTCCTCTTCCTAACAGGAGGTCTGGCTAATTATGCTGTTGGGGTGGCTTCACCAGTGTCTGCACGAACCTGGATGAACCCTCAGACTGGGGTGGAGACCGCCAGAGCACAGAGCAGGTTAGGCTAGCCCAAATCCTGCCTGATGTTAATTATCTTTTGTTTGCCCTTGATAATCCGACAGGCCGGTGCAGCCATAATGAAAGCCTCCACCATTCACCGGCTCACTAAGTGTAAAAAACAATGGCATTGTCATTACCGGATCATCGGAGCTTTATAAATAACGAATGAAAGGTCTGCTGTGTGTGCCAGGCAGAGAGGCGGGACTTTAGGTAAATGACTTGTGTGAATAGATTAAATTATTACTTATTACTTCTCTTTTGATGTAGTATATCAGAGTAATTACCCCCAAAAAAGATGATTCTCTCGTTCATGAAACGTTATACCAGGGAAATCGCGTCTCAAGTCGCCGGTTCTTAATATATTATTTGAAATAACATTTTCTCAAAAACATTCTCATGGTAAGTTCCCGAGTAAGATTATTAGGCTTTGATTGAAGCATTCATGCTCCACGTATTAAAATGTGAATATTACGTGTTTGTGTGTAAAAGCCCCTGTGTGTCCATACTGTCACGTTGTCTCCTGGTGGTGGGCCTACCTCCGGGCGAGTGACTCCCCGGCGTTCGACGTCGCCGGCCTTCTAGCACCATCGTGTATGTTTGTCCTGTTTCCCATGTCCTGTGAAGACACCCTTCCCTGATTCCCTTCAGCTGTACCCACTTGGTACCCAAGCTGGGTATTTAAACCTCTGTGTGTCTTGTCTCGGTGTGTGTTATTGTCGCTGTTACGTGTCATACCCAGTACATGTTTCCTTGTACTGCGGACTACTGAAACTCTGTTTCTCAGTTTACATTTTCGTGCCTGCGTGCACGCGTACTGTTTACCGATTGCCTTACGAGGCTTATTGAGTGTCTGTTCGCTAATAAACCGAACATATTGGAACTCACCTGCGCTTTGATCCCGCTCCTTAGACACGCCGACCGTCACATATACATTCTGTGTATGTGATTGTGTCTAGAAGTGTTTGTGTGTGTGATTTTGTGTCTGTGCATTTCTGTGTGTTTCACAGTGAATAAAACTCTCTGTGTGATAACGTAGCCATTAGAAGTCAGACTCGTATCTCCACTCTTCCTTCTCCCTAATGTGACTTTATAGTCTTCATAAATCTGCCCGAGAAACGAATCAAGTCTCGACGTTCGCCCCTACTCAAACCTATTGGACCATTCGTTTACAACTCCACCCTGGCCTTTTCTGTCAGAAAACACACGAACAAACGCGTTGGCTATTTATTACACGCTCGTGAATCAGCCCCATCCTTTAATGCGACAGTATCATGATGAAGAAGCGGAAAACAAAATGGCCGCCGCCGCCTCTAAGCCTGTCCTCGGTGTCAACACAGTGTTTGTTATACGCCGCCTCAAAGGCTTTGTCACGGGATTACTGTGTTGCAGGGAGGGCTGTCATGTCAGAGGAAGGTAATTATCTGTATGTTAATGGGACGTCTTCCAGCCTTTGCGGTTGTCTCCCTCTACAGCAACCCTGTGCGTGTGTTTAGTGGACGTGCGTGTGGGGCCGCGGGGTGACATGCGCGCCAATGATCCCCATTTGTTCTGGGGAAGTTTTCAAACTGAGGAAACGATGTTATTACACTTCACCACAACCGCCGCCTAGTGTAATGTGCTATTTGCCATGCCAGGCACCGGGGTTTCGCAGATGGAAATTAAAGGAGAAAATTGCCACTAACTACTCAATTACATAGCTTGATGGTGGCGCCGACCCCGGTTGGCAGCAATGGCAACACCGAGCCAATCACACTGCGGCGCAGATGGCGCTGCATTAGAATGGGGGAAAAAGACAATGCAATATATTCATGGTGGAAAGATATTGGAATTATCTCAGATGCTTTGGCTTCGTATGAAAAATTAAAGGCGTCAATTGGATTTTATGGGATATTTCAGAGGCAATGTGCACGCTCGATACGTCGCCGCTTCAATGGAGCTGTCCGTGGGTTTAGAATCTGACAATCAACTATGTTATGTTGTACCACGATATGTAGGCCACTCTTTGTCATATTAAAAGGAAAAGAAGCATTGTATTGTGAGTTGGCAACACCATACCCCAGCCTGCATGGCTTATAGAGGAACTTTCTGCCTATGATTTCCCCTTTCCCACATTGTCTTGTGGAAGTAATCCTAAATTGTACACAAAGCTCAAGCATTCCCTTTAGAAAACTCCATTGGCTTCATTGGAAGAGAGTTCCTTCCCCTAAATTCATTTTCATAGCCGTACTGTGACATCTTTTTTTTTTGATTTTCTTCCTGTCTGTTTTCAATGTTTATGCTGTGCTGTGCTGTGCTCGCAAGGAATAAATTGGCGTGGCATGATTTAATCGCTGAGATATTTCACTGTTTAGCGCGTGTTTCTGCCGCACGTCAACTGTTTACCCAGATGGCCTCAGATAATCTCTATAGCACTACCTAACTCTGTAATGCAATTACTGGTGTCATTTCCCAGGGAGAACTCTTGGTAACATGAAGCCGCGCGCTCGACTGCAGCTCCTCTTACAGCAGGAGCGAGGAGGGGAAAACCACAGCGAATGCCAGAAACCGGCACAGTTGCTGGCTACACCTTGAACCAATGACGTTTCTTGTGGCGGAGTGGCTCAGATCATGTCTCTGCCCTGTAATCCCCGCTATCCGCAGACAACCGCCTCGAGGTCGTGCTCCCTCCTGCCCAACGCCTTTGTGTTTACGCCGTGGCGTCCCAGAGGGTCTTGAAGTCTTACCGACTGTACATCAGGGCAAACGCTACAGCGGGCCACAAGGCCTTGAAGGGGGTCAATATCCTGGTAAATCTCTCGTTCAGCGCCAGATCAGCGGCAGTGTGCCGAAGGAGAGAAGTGGGCTAATTGTTTTGGTTCACACACACACACGCGGCAACAGGCTGTAATGCCGCGGGGGGTTGGAACAGGCAACAAACTAGTCGTAACTTACCTCTGGCGTGGCTGCAGAATATGCTGCACTTTTTGCAGAGGAGGGCACTTTCGAAGTTAAGTGGCTGTATTTATTCCGGTATACCATTAATTACACTGACTCAGTGCTTTTAATATCGCACCTCTTTTCATCTCAAACCCACTGTTTGCCTACACATTGTCACTGGAGGGGGCAGAACACACACTGGCCTTATTACATATTCAGCAGGCGTAGGACATCAAAACAGTTTCATCATTAAAATGCTTACCATTTGTGGCCTTTATATGACTAGAATATAGTGTATATATAAATTCCCTTCCTCCTGCAAGCCCAAAACAAAGGGTGGTGTCGTTCTTTAAAGTAATAGAGAGATGTCCCCAGGTTCCTGTGTGGACTTACCTTTAGGGATCAATTATGTGGCCAAGGGCTCCTTTAAAAAAAAAAAAATCCCTCCTGATTAAAATGCCGGGCCTTTTCCGCCGGTCTCTTTGTATGGAGTGCTTGGCTCGTGCGATTTATTAGCATATTGTATTTTTAAAGGTCAGTTTCTGTTTTACATGGCCACTCTATCTGGAGTAGGTCATAGACAGAGACAGACTAGCTATTGTTCTGAAACCCCGCTTCTTTCTGTTCCGAGAGGAGGGGCGGAACGTAATGTGCTTTACGCCCCTCCAAGACAGTTCAGTTAGTGATTTTGATATTGACCCATGCAGTGATTGTATACAAACCACAAGCCGCTTCCCATGGTTCAAAATACAGCTACAACCGATACCATTTTTGGGTCTTCTGCATCCGCGCATTAGGAAATAACCCCAACAGAACCCAGGGGTATTACAATATCTGCGCAAATCGGTTGTATCCGAGCGGCTTACAAAAGAAGCAAGCATGTTGAACACTTCCTCGGATCAAAGAGGGCCAGAAGCTGCTTTAGAAGGTAGTCGCATCCAGTGTTTCTCTTATTCCTCCCTCCCGCTGAAGCTGTGAACGAGAAGGGAAGAACGAGTGAGGGATAGAAAGAAAGATAAAGAAAGAAAGAAAGAAAGAAGTGGAGGAACGGGTTATTAAACAGAAGTGAGGCCCGGTTCTCCATTGTGACAGGCAGCAGAAGGGACCCGGCTGTTTGATTGGTGTTTCAGAAGTGCTAAGTGGTGGCGGTCCCTGTTGGGTCTATTAGGCATCATCTTACTCCCACTGGCGTCAATGGGGAGGGAGGGCGCTGGGAGAAGTTAGGCTCAGGGAGGCCTTCAACTGGGGTTGCATCACAGGGCCTTGTGATTTCAGTTCCACGTCCAGGCTACTTCAGCCCACTGTCACAAAACAACAGTTGCGGCAGGGGGCACCCAGCTACCGTAATGTTAAGTCACCCTTTCTCTCTCCCTCGCTCTCAATTTTCCTCTTCCCCCCTCTTTGCCTTTTAAAACGGATTGCTGTCAGCGGTGGTTCGGTGTAGCGCATGTACCCTCTCCAATGTCGGGTAATTACGCCTTCTGCTCCGACAGGCAGGTACAGTAAATAGCCGTAAGAACCAGCCATCAGGCAAAACAATGCAACATCCAGTGCTTGAGATCGTAAATGTAACCACGCTGTTGACTCTGAAGGGTACAAGTGCAATTACCTCATAACAGGCCATGGAGAGAGACTAATGCCATCTTGTTGTTTAGTCCCTGGGCTGTGTTTGAAATGACAACCCTTTTCCCAGTCTACCGCACTAAGGCACTGTTTTTCAAACTGGGGTCCGCGGGCCACTCTGGGGTCTGCAAGCAGGTCCATTCTTTTTTGGGGGTAGGATTTTGAAATAGTTTTTCATGTTCATTCTAATTTACTTACAGACGCTTTAATATCTTGAACAATCTTCCTATCCAGACCTAAAATCTTATGCTTCCATCAATATAGACATAGCATTTTTACTTGCCTGTCCCCCTCTGCACACTAGAAATGGCAGAAATGGTGGTCTTGATAGCTGCTTTAATTAAAAGGGATTTCTTTTAAAGATTGATGAAATTGTTTTCATCAGGTACAATTTGATTAGAAAATAGAGAAGATAGATTGTTGAACACATTTAAAACACATACCAGTTGACTTTTTAAAAGCGAGAAATGATTTGAGCAGGCCAGGCCAGTAGCTAGGGAAAGCTACTTCAGCAATCAGACAGAAAAGACACACACACACACTCAGAAGACAGCGAGAGTAGATGTACATGGACACATACGCAGACACTACTCATTTCAGCAGACAGGCCAAATAGATGTTCAGAGTGCATTCTGCTGATGTAGGAAGGAAGGATATAAGTAAAATCAAAAAGTGCGCAGGTGAGCATTGTATTTGACGTGGCATTAGGGAAGTTGTGTGGCTTTGCATTTTACAGTATTTTTTTATAGAACCAAAAACAGCCTTTTTGACTAGTCCTGAGGATGTATGCGTTTGGAGGGTGAGGTAGCGTTTGTGGGAGGTAAGGACACACTGCTGTTTTAACTCATTTAAGCAGAGGCTCAACAACTCCCACCTGCTGGGAAGACGCTGCATTGCTGTATTGATTGAGCAAGGGACTCTGTGTGTGTGTGTGTGTTCTACCTTCCTGTGGGTGAAGGTGTGTGTGCGCTGGTGTCTGTGTGTGCAGATATGTGCCTTCCCACTGTGCTCTACCTTCCTGTCAGAGTGGAGAGGGGAGAGATGGAGGGGCAGCTTGCCAATTAATCACAGTCAGACGTGGCTGAGTGCCTGGAGTCACTGCTGATCCCTGTCCCGCCTGGTTCTGGTACGACGGTCTGTCTGCCTTTCTCCCTGTCTGTTCTTGTGACAAAACTCCCAGCTGGAGAGAGACTGCCGGGCAAAAAGTTACACGCACAGAAAAAACACACACACCAGGTGAGCTTTTGACTGTTCCAGCAGTCTGCGGTCGTTTGTGAAATTCACGCCGAAACAGACGCGACTGGTGTGTTGAAGTCAGATAGGTCATTTTCATCAGATACCAGAGCGTGCACTTGTCTGGCCCGGAGGAAAACTGGGATTCTTTCACATCCCCTAAGTGCCAGCGGTGTTTTGCTTTCTAATAAATTACTTTAACCAATAATTTAATATAAAGTACATCAAGCTACCCCTGAACGGGTCAGAATAAAAAAAAAAAAGTAATAGGAAAAGCATAATTTGAATCTAGTGCAAAGTGGAGTAGTGCTTTCTTCTGACAGTAGCTTTGTGAAAGTGAACCTGACCCACCCTGAGAACCTGACCCACCCTGAGAACCTGACCCACCCTGTGAACCTGACCCACCCTGTGAACCTGACCCACCCTGTGAACCTGCCCCACCCTGTGGACCTGACACACCCTGAGAACCTGACCCACCCTGTGAACCTGACCCACCCTGTGAACCTGACCCACCCTGAGAACCTGACCCACCCTGAGAACCTGACCCACCCTGAGAACCTGACCCACCCTGTGAACCTGACCCACCCTGTGAGCCTGACCCACCCTGAGAACCTGACCCACCCTGAGAACCTGACCCACCCTGTGAACCTGA